>CAOKZL010003709.1:0-74313 GCA_948472985.1 Iguana delicatissima | reverse complement strand
CTGCAGGCTCCTGGTTTAGCAAATCCTCTGTATGGAGCTCTAAGAGCCAGGGATCTTTTGAATGCTGAGGCTTTTTTATCTCACGTAAGCAAACTCCTACAAAGTAATATGGAGATCTGTGCACATGGAACACTCAGTCTGATTGTCACAATTGTTCGTGCACCCCGTGGAGGGGCACGTTCAAGGGGCATACATTCTATTCCTTACAGCTCAATCATTGCTAAAAAAAAAGAAACACCTGGTAGACCCAACCAATGTGGGCAACAATTTGTGCTTTGCTGCCAGCCTTGTGGCAGTGATGGCTAGTGAAATTCCCACTGATGCAGAACTGTTTAGAGATGCTAGCAAACTGCATCGGGAGTTAGGTTGGTCTGACCAGAAAAAAGTATCCCTTAGTGATATTTCACTTGTTGAAGAGCATTTGAAGGTCAATATCCATGTTGCACGTTATTCTGACAATGGATGGGGTCTTTTTAAAACCCAGGAACCCCGATATTCAAAAACATACACTGTGTTATTGCATGAAGGTCATTTTTATGGGGTACTCAATGTGAAAGGTCTTTTTGGAGCCCGGAATCTCTGCACATATTGCAATAGTGTATATGTGCACACCCGTAACTGTATGCACTACTGCCGCATGTGTCAGGAAGCTGATTGTGCCTCTACTGTGGATAAAATGGAAAGATGCTATAAGTGCAAGCTGATGTGTAGATCCAAGGCCTGCCTAAGGAGGCATAAAAAACTGGCCTTGGAGAAGAAAGTCAAATGTTGTCCAAGAAAGTTCTGTCAAAAGTGTGGTCGTTATGTCAAATATGACCATTGTGAGGGTGACTGTAGAGGTAGGCAATGCTCTATGTGTTGGAGGATTATTAAAAAGGATGAAAAACATCTGTGCTTCATGAAACGCCTTAAGTACCCTCAAACCTCTACCAGGTACATATTTTTTGATATTGAAACCCACCAATGCACAGGCACTCATGTTCCTAATTATTGTTTTGCTAAAGCCTTTGAAGGGGAAACTGTAGAGTGTTTTAAAGAGGGTCTCAAACCAAGTAAAAAGAAGAAAAAGGGGTGTAAGAATGAGGACCTTGAGGAGGAAAAGCCAGCTTGGCCCCCTGCTGGTCAGACATGGGAATTTAAGGGTCAGGGCTGTATGTCTGAGTTTATCAAGACTTTCATACAATAAATTCTGTACCATTTAAAGAGGTCCCACCCCACAACTATATGAACTGCTGTGCAGTCACAAATAAAAATAACAAATGCATACATCCATCAGAGATTGTAACATTTTACAGAGGCCCCACACACACACAGAGGGAGAGAGAGTTACCCTGCTTTTGTTTTTACACACTTCACAAATAAACTCTAACCAAACATGTGCATCAGGGAATGTGCCATTTTAAACACGCACACACACACACAGAGGGAGAGAGAGTTACCCTGCTTTTGTTTTTACACACTTCACAAATAAACTCTAACCAAACATGTGCATCAGGGAATGTACCATTTTAAACACACACACACACACACACACACACACACACACACACACACGAGGGAGAGAGAGTTGCCTTGCTTTTGTTTTTACACACTTCACAAATAAACTCTAACCAAACATGTGCATCAGGGAATGTACCATTTTAAACACACACACACACACACACACAGAGGAAGAGAGAGATGCCCTGCTTTTGTTTTTACACACTTCACAAATAAACTCTAACCAAACATGTGCATCAGGGAATGTACCATTTTAAACACACACACAGAGGAAGAGAGAGATGCCCTGCTTTTGTTTTTACACACTTCACAAATAAACTCTAACCAAACATGCGCATCAGGGAATGTACCATTTAAAGAGGTCCCACCCCACAACTATATGAACTGCTGTGCAGTCACAAATAAAAATAACAAATACATGCATCAGAGATTGTAGCATTTTAAAGAGGCCCCACACACAGACAGAGAAAGAGAATGCATGAATGAAATGGAAGCTTTTTAGAAAATAATAGAATTCCCTCCCCACACACAAAATGTACCATTTTAAACACACACACACACACACACACACAGGAGGGAGAGTTGCCCTGCTTTTGTTTTTACACACTTCACAAATAAACTCTAACCAGACATGTGCATCAGGGAATGTGCCATGTTAAACACACACACAGAGGGAGAGAGAGAGTTGCCCTGCTTTTGTTTTTACACACTTCACAAATAAACTCTAACCAGACATGTGCATCAGGGAATGTACCATTTTAAACACACACACACACACACACACACACACACACACACAGAGGGAGAGAGAGAGTTGCCCTGCTTTTGTTTTTACACACTTCACAAATAAACTCTAACCAAACATGTGCATCAGGGAATGTACCTTTTAAAGAGGTCCCACCCCACAACTATATGAACAGCTGTGCAGTCACAAATAAAAATAACAAATGCATACATACATCAGAGATTGTAGCATTTTAAAGAGGCCCCACACACAGACAGAGAAAGAGAATGCATGAATGAAATGGAAGCTTTTTAGAAAATAATAGAATTCCCTCCCCACACACAAAATGCATGAATGGACTGGAAGAGAGAGAGAGAGAGAGAGAGAGAAAATATTGCACATAGGCTAACAATATGAACATACTTACCTATCTCAGAAATGAAAGATCACCCTGGGAGCACAAGTTGTGTTGAGCATCTCCTTAAAGTTTCAAGAAGTCTCTTTTATAGTCTTTAGGACTGAAGACTGTCGATATGATGGCATCCCCAAGTTTTAGCCAGGAAGTTCTGGAAATTTTAAACATGTACACAGGCCATGGGAAAGGGGTTTAGCAAAAGTTTTCACACAGTAAAGGTAAGCTCTTTATAGACATTAGGATTGATGAATTGTCAATATGTTGTTGAAATCCACAGTTTTAGCCAGGAAGTTCTGGAAATTTCAAACATGTACACAGGCCATGGGAAAGGGGTTTAGCAAAAGTTTTCACACAGTAAAGGTAAGCTCTTTATAGACATTAGGATTGATGAATTGTCAATATGTTGTTGAAATCCACAGTTTTAGCCAGGAAGTTCTGGAAATTTTAAACATGTACACAGGCCATGGGAAAGGGGTTTAGCAAAAGTTTTCACACAGTAAAGGTAAGCTCTTTATAGCCATTAGGATTGCTGAACTGTCAATCTGTTGAAATCCCCAGTTTTAGCCAGGAAGTTCTTGCTCTGTTTTTCAAAAACACAAAAGGGGTCCTAATTACACTTTATTCCTACTTAGGATTTGGGAAAAAGACAAATAAAGCATCAGTTGATTTTCCTTTATTCAACACTTTTATAATTACAGCAATTCTGTTTTTATTCAACAGTTATTTACAGTTGTTAGGAACCATTTATAAGGTCTTTTTGTAATAACAGTTTGGACATACTCTATATATTCCTTGTCAGTAGGCTTCAGCATTTTATTTAGAAACTGGAAGGATTTTTCAGATCTCATGATTGCAGACAGAGTGTTCAAAATCTGATTCACGTTTTCTTCCTTTAACTCCAGAATATTTAAACCATATGCTATTATGATGACTTCTTGAAGTACATTTGCAAAGCTTATTTTACTGCATATTTTTCTCAAATGTTTAGATATAATTTTTTTATTCCACCTTAGACAGGTATGTGGCTGCTGAGCCTCAGATTTTTCTTGACAAGCCCAGCATTTTCTCTCCAGATATTCATCAAGGACTTTATTTATAATCACATAAAGAATGACTCTTGTCAAAGATTTCATAGTTCGCCATCTCTTGTTGGATGAAATGGGTGCTGCTTCCAGGCCCAAGATCCTTTGCATTCTGACATGTGCAGGTTCTGTGGTCACCAGCTCTACAGAGTCCTAAAATTCAATGAGAATAGTTTTAAAATATGTCCTATACAATGTGTCTCACCAACTGATCCCCATGTATGTTCACAAACCTGTATTTCTCCTATGGCCGCCAGCTTCAGCAATGCTGCTGTGCATGGCTCCTGGGCATTCCTTTCAGCAACTTGTACCTCACCACCGCTTGTTCCAGGTTCCTGAAAATTGAGAACAAGGATTATTAGTTTCTGGCCTCCCCAAGGTAGCCCCGAACTCTCCAGATATGTTTCCCTTTTTACCTGCGCTACAGCATTCTCTGCCGAGAGAGAGTCTAACATAGTGTGCCACATTTGGGACTCTGCCTCTGGTGGACAATTCTCTTTATCTGTATCCGTACTGCATTTCTGAGGGGTGCTTGGCGCCTCCATGTTCTCTCCGCAGGACTTGTCCGGGCATGCGAAAATGGCCGCTTCTCTCCCCACGCTATCTCTCTCAAACGGCGTCTTCCTATGGCCGGTTTGACGCACGTGATTCCGAGGGGTCCAAATCCGCCCCTATTGGTCGAGGGTGGTGGGCGGGCTCACACGACCCCGCTGGGCCAATGGCAACGCGCCTAGGGAATCGCCCCTGATTGGCCCGTGTGGATCCAGGGGGTCACGTGGCTCCGCCGGGGCCCAATTAGAACCCGATTTAGAAATCGCCCCATTGGATGGCTGGGACCACGTGGGAGGGGCGGGGACACGTCCATTCCGGATGTCCCACCCTAGCACTTCCGGGGGAGGGAGATTGACAGGTCATAAATCAATCACTCTTGACAGGTCGTAAATCAATCACTTTTGACAGGTCATAAATCAATCAATCATGAGTCATCAATCATTTTTGACAGGAGCTACACAGCCCTACTACTCTTGTATGCAAGCATCCTTGCAAAGTGATGAATCAGCACACTCCGACACTTTTATTTAACAAACCCATCACAAGGCTACAGTAAAAAAAGTCACTCTTGTCAAAAGCAAAGACAAACTAGATATAACTGTAGCAGTAATCTTAAAATCTAGCTGTGGTATATGATCAATGCACCAATAATAGCAAATGAAATTGATGGGGCAATTAAGAAGATCAAGTCAGGTAAAGCTCCAGGTCTATCTACAAGTTATTATAAGAGTTTTGAGGAACAGTTATATTTCCCCTTGCAAAAGTTAATGAATTCAATCTTATTGAAAAGGATTCCAGAGTCTTGGAAGGAAGTGACAATTGTTTTAATCTCTAAAGAGAGCCAGGATGCGAGTATAACAAAGAATGATAGGCTTATTTCTTTACTGAATAATGATCATAAAATGTTTAAAACCATTTTGGTGGAAAGATTGAAAAAGATCCTGAAACAATTCATACATAAAGATCAAGCAGTATTTTTACAGAAAAAACAATTGCAAGATAATACAAGGTGTGCCCTAGATATCTTGGAATATTTCGGTTACAACAAGAAACAGGCTGCTTTGTTCTTCTGGATGCCGAAAAAGCCTTTCACAACTTGAACTGGAACTTTTTTTGGGGAGCTTTAGAGAAGATGAGATTTGGAGATATTATTACTTGGATCAAGGTGATTTACAAAGATCAATGGGCATGTATATTGATTAAACCATGGAACATCCATAAAGGTACATGACAGGGTTGTCCACTCTCCCCATTGCTTTTTATCTTAGCTTTAGAAGAAAAGAGAAATACAGCATAAGAATTAGAGGGATAAAAATTAAAAAGAGGAGTATGTGCAGAGGATTTGGTAATTTTCTAAGGAAACCCTACTGAATGCATAGAAGTGTTTCTAGAAAAAATAAGAGAATTTGGAAGCATAGCAGGGTTTAAGATAAATAATGAAAAAATGATGATGCTGACTAAAAATATGAGCAAGATCGAACAAGATACTTTAGCTATTAAGTCAGTTTTTCAAACAGAGAAAAAGGTGAAGTATTTGGGCATTACCTTGACAAATATGAACTGTATACTGTTGAAAAATAATTACATCAAAACCTGGAATGAGATAGAGATTTGCAACGATGGGAGAAAGTTAGTTGATTGTTACTGAGTAGAATCTCAGTAATGAAAATGAATGTTTTGCCCATAATGTTGTACGTGTTCCAGACTATACCAATTCTGATGAATGATCTCCTATTCATACAATGGCATAGTGATTTCATAGAATCATAGAATCATAGAAATGTAGAGTTGGAAGAGACCACAAGGGCCATCCAGTCCAACCCCCTGCCATGCACGAAAAACCCTCAAAGCACTCCCGACAAGTGGCCATCCAGCCTCCGCTTAAAAACCTCCAAAGAAGGAGACTCCACCACACTCTGTGGCAGCACATTCCACTGCCGGACAGCCCTGACTGTCAGGAAATTCCTCCTGAGGTTCAGGCGGAATCTCCCCTCCTGCAGCTTGCATCCATTGCTCCTTGTCCTGGTCTCAAGAGCAGGAGAAAACAAGCCCACTCCCTCCTCGACATGACATCCCTTCAAATATTTAAACATGGCTATCATGTCCCCTCTCAACCTTCTCTTCTGCAGACTAAACATACCCAGCTCTCTAAATCTGTCCTCATAGGGCATGGCTTCCAGGCCCCTCACCATTTTGGTTGCCCTCCTCTGGACCTGCTCCAGCTTATCCATATCCTTCTTGAATTGGGGTGCCCAGAACTGGACACAGTATTCAAGATGAGGTCTAACCAATGCAGAATAGAGTGGTACCAATACCTCCCTCGATCTAGACACCATACTCCTATTGATGCAACCAAGAATTGCGTTGGCTTTCTTGGCTGCCGCATCACACTGCTGACTCATGTTCAGCTTGTGGTCTATGAAGACTCCTAGATCCCTTTCACACGTACTGTTAGCCAGCCACGTGTCCCCCACCCTATATTTCTGCATACCATTTTTTCTGCCTAAGTGTAGGACCTTACATTTCTCTCTGTTGAAGTTCATTTTGTTAGCCTTGGCCCAGCTCTCCAATCTGTCCAGGTCCTTTTGAATTTTGATCCTGTCATCAGGCGTATTAGCAACCCCTCCCAATTTGGTGTCATCTGCAAATTTGATCAGCGTGCCCTCTATTCCTTCATCCAAGTCATTAATGAAGATATTGAACAGCACCGGGCCCAGGACAGAACCCTGTGGCACCCCGCTAGTCACTTCTCTCCAGGATGAGAATCTGCCATTGGTGACCACCCTTTGGGTACGGTCAGTCAACCAGTTACAAATCCACCTGACAGTAGCCCTGTCCAGCCCACATCTTACTAGCTTCTTTGCAAGAATGTCATGGGGAACTTTGTCAAAGGCCTTACTGAAATCAAGATATACTATGTCCACAGCATTCCCTTCATCTATCAAGCAAGTAACTCTATCATAAAAAGAGATAAGATTAGTCTGGCATGACTTATTTTTGAGAAACCCATGTTGACTTTTCGTAATTACGGCATTGTTTTCTAAGTAATTAGAAACTGATTGTTTGATGATTCGCTCCAGGATCTTTCCAGGTACTGATGTCAGGCTGACTGGGCGATAATTATTTGGGTCCTCTTTTTTCCCTTCTTGAAGATCGGGACAACATTTGCCCTCCTCCAGTCTGCCGGAACTTCTCCGGTCCGCCAAGAGTTTTCAAAGATTATAGCAAGAGGTTCCGCAATGACCTCTGCTAGTTCTTTTAAAATCCTAGGATGCAATTCATCTGGCCCTGGAGACTTGAATTCATCCAGTGTGGCCAGGTATTCCTGTACTACCTCTCTATCTATTCTGTGCTGCATTTCCCCCACTTCCTCACCTGCTCCCCAACTGCCAGGTTGCGTGTTTTTATCCTTTTGGGAAAAAACTGAGGCGAAGAAGGTGTTGAGGAGTTCTGCCTTTTTTCTTCCTCCTGTTATTAATTCACCATCTTCCTTGCGCAGTGACCCTATCGTCTCCTTCTTTTTCCTTTTGCTGCGGACGTATTTAAAAATTTCTTGAAGTTAGTTTAGCAAACAAAGAAACCCAGAGTAAAATACAAAATTTTACAAGACTCCAAACAGAGACGTGGATTGTGACTTCCAGATTTGAAATTATATGTCTCTCTGTGTTGTTTGTTTTAGTTAAAAGAATGGATTCTGCTGACAAACAAAAGAGTATTGGAATTAGCGGATGGCATGGATATCTATGGTATGATAAAAATAAAGTGAATGTGGCCTTTAAGAATCATTATGTAAGAAAGACTTTGGCCCTTTCCACACGGGGTAAAAAAAACGGCTTAGGGCGACCTCATCCGGAGGTCGTTCACACCGTGGAGCACGCTAGAGCGGTTTGAATAGTGGAGCTTCCACACCTCAAACCGTGCTAGCGCGGCCGCAAGGGGTAGCGCGGCGCGTTTTTTAAAAACCACATTTTATGTGGTTTTTACGAAACGCGAGCGCGCTAACCCGTTGCAGCGCCCCGTGTGAAGCTGCAGGGACGCGCTAGTGCGTCCCTGCAGAGCTGCCCGGGGGCGGGCTTCCGGCTGGCGCGCTGCCCTGATTGGCGGAGCGCCACCAGAAGTCGCCGGCCGCCATTTTGGGCACCGCCGAACGGCGCCGAAACTCGCCAGCGTGTGGAGCGGCGAACGCGCGCTCCCCGCAGGGACGGAGCAACCCGTTTTCAGGTAAGATCCGTCCCTGCGTGCGCTGCCCCGTTCCCCCGTCCCCCGTGTGGAAAGGGCCTTTGTTAAGAATATGGAATAGATACAAATCAAAATTTGACCAAAAATACCATTGTGGGTCTCTTCTCAAGAAGCTTTCTATAAGAAAGAAACTATGGATAAAGAAAAATAGTTGACTTTTCATGACCTGTTGGAAATTGAGCCAGAGCCAGTATCAAATCAATTGAAAAACTGACTTCTGAGGGATTGGTTTTCAGTGATTCCCATATAGACAAATATTGGAAAAATATGGGACAGATTAAAAACGCATGATTTTGAATGGACTGAAACGGCTATGTGTAGATGATGCACACTAAACTGGGGAGATGTATAAACTTTTGTTAAAATTAGAGATGAAGAAGAGGTGAAAGAATGTACAGTAAAATGGTCACAAAATATAGGGCACAATATAATGTTAGAAGAATGGAAGAAAATGAAGTCAGAAGGACTTAAATTTACACAGTGTTATGATTTAAAGGAGAACTTCTACAAGACGATATATTGACGGTATTTGACCACAGAAAAATTGGCCAAAATACACAAAAATATTTCAAATAAATGCTGGAAATATGAACATGTGGGAACTTTATGTGGTTGACATGTGACAAGGCCAAAAAATTCTGGCACCAGATCCATCTCATAATTAATTAATATTTTTCAAAAATGTGAAGGTAAATGTCCAGAAAGTACCAGAATTGGTACTTGTTGGGACTGATTGAAGAACCACTGAAAAAGAATTATGGCAAGATTTTGTGATACATGACAACTGTTGCAAGATTATTATATGCCCAGGAATGGAAGAGAACTGAGATGCCAACAAAAGAAGACTGGTTAGTCAAATTTTTGGACTTAGCAGAGATGGACAAATCAACAACGTTGATAAGGGAAAAAACTGTACAAACTGTTGCAGAAGGCTGGGATCAATTAATCCATTTCTTGCGAGATAAAAAGAATGGTGTGTTGACTGTACAATTTAATAATTAGTGTAGTAAGAAAATAATAGTGCAGGTTTTTGAAATGATGTTTGACCTAGAGAAGTTTTTGTTTTATCAATGATCAAGAAACTATGCTGGGAGAAATAGAAACCATTATTTAAATATATGTAGTGTTGTAAGAGTGTTCTTTTTAGTTACCATATACTTTTTCTATTTTAATATGTAGTGCTTTGATGATGTTCTTTTATGTATTTGTGTATTGTATTCATAGTTTATATTATATTTCTGTTCAGGTTTGATATACAAGTAAAAGCTGTAGTAATTGTTTTACTTTTTGTTTTATTTCTTGTTGTGTAATTATGTGGTTATAAACTTTTAATAAAGATTTTACTAAAAAAAAGTCTAGCTGCAGTGGCTGGTTCCTCCAAAACCTTTGGAGGCTAAAGGAATGGTTCTCAGCCATTGGTCGGAATCCGTGACCACTAACCAGGCTGGCTCTGGCTTGTAGGAGTTGAAATCCAAAATGTCTGGAGGGCTGAAGCATGAGAAGCATGTTGGTAAAGTGCAACAATTGCAAATGTTCCTCTAAAATAAGTTGTGCTACCTACTTCAGCTTGTTTTTTGTTTGTTTGTTTTTGAATCCTAGTATAAAAAATGTGTGTGCTTCATAGCCATTAGCAGATGAAACTGCAGAAGAGTTTGCGGAAGTGACCATGGTAAAAACAGCTGGATGACAACTCAGTTCTGTCTTCTCCTTCCAGCTTGGTAGGTCAAGTCCTCCTTGAACTGACCCTACTCTGCCTACATCAGGAGTGAGGTAAGCCCCTAAAGTCCCCAGACCCCCCCCAAATTATTATTTCTTTGCTGATTTTTATGCCCCCAGCCAGTAAAAAGGCTGAAAACATAGCAGTTTTGCTTGTACAACCTCCTCTAGACCCCCAAGTACCTCAAAAACTTAAAAAAAAACTTTGTTAAAAAAACCAGTCTGACAAACATGAATTGGAAGTGATGTAACAGCACTTCTGGTTGCATTGTGTGGCCCCCAAGGGATGTGGGGTAGAAAATGGCCCCTTCCCTCCAGAATTTCCCATCCCTGGCTTGAACGGCCAAACTGGACCTGCTGCACTATACAGATAACACAACAGATGCATAGTCCATTCATTGCACACATGGCAGGACAGAAGAAACACATGTAGAATCTTCTAACAAGGACCCATTTCTACAGCAACATGCAAGAGCTGTACTCACATCTGCTACAGGCCTCTCTGTGCAAAGGAAACAACAAGAACAAAGTTTCATTTGATAGCTACATCCAAGAATTGCAAAAAGCAAATACTCAGTCTGGTCTTTGATAAGAAAGGTGCGTAGGCTGTTCGTCACTGCAGTTGGTTATCCGTTTATCTGATTGAGAAATCAAGGTCGGTTTCAGAATCATCAGTCATAAACTTTTACTAACCACTATGGTGTAAGATGCCAAAAATCTGATTCAGACAGGCCTGAGCAGCAGAGAAAGGAAATGGCAAAAAACCAGGTATAGAGTCTTCTCTCCTTATTTTCATATTTTGGTATAAGGGTGGATACACATTCATCTAGTCCAACCTGCTCAAAGACCCATCCCTAAACTGCAAACCCCAGGATTCCACAGGATGTTGAAAGTGGAATAATAGCATTATAACAGTCCAGTGTGGAAATGGCCTATGTTGCAGTATGCAATGCTCCTGTCCATTGTTGCAGCCACTCACCTAGCAATGTTCACCTGCACCACCATTTCGTTGTTAGACTGCTTTGGTGGCTCCCCAAACCCCCTTGAGTTTTTTCTCTAACTTGTTTTTTAAAGTTTGCAAATCAGTAAATTTTTGCAAGCCTATTGATACTTCCCTCTTGCATACTGACAACGCAGTGAATTGCACTGCTTGGACAGCATAAAGATCAACAATGAGAATATGGCTTATTACTGTAGAGGGTGCTATTGTAGAGGAGGTCATACCTTGTACTGAAACTGTAGTTCTTATACATAAAGAAAAAGTACTGGTTATATAAACAATGAAAATTTCAGCTTGTCATTCTGCTGCTGCAGCTGCTGCTGCTGCAGCTGCTGCTGCTGCAGCTGCTGCAGCTGCTGCTGCTGCAGCTGCTGCTCCTCCTTCTTTAATAAAGGCAACCTAAAAGGTTATGGCATGTTCCATTACTTGGGAACATATAAGGTGAAAACTGCAAGTCAGCAAATATCTGCTATTGCTACAAATTTGATACAGTGACATCATACTCTGGAGAAAGTTCAAGGTAACAGTAAACAGCTGAGGGAACAGATTAGAAAGTTCTATCTCAAACAAGCTTGCTTTAACATTATTTCTACACACATAACATGCACACGCACGCACACGCGCATGCACACACACACAGACTTTCCAAGGAATTATACGGATGGTTTTTATCTTTTGCTCTGAGGTAAAGCTTTGGCTTGGAACAAAGATAGTCATGATGGTTTATTAGGAAAAAAGTTACCAGTGACAGTAAACTAATAACTGTTTGTTCTAGACCATTTCCACACTAGACTGTTATAGCGCTATTATTCACTTTCAACATCCTATGGAATCCTAGGGTTTGCAGTTTAGGGACGGGCTGGCCAGCAAACCAGGATTCCATAGGATGTTGAAAGTGGAATGATAGTGCTATAACAGTCTAGTGCAGAAATGGTGCTAGAAGAAACCAAAGTTTGCAGTGAAGAATTGAAACTTTTAACAGTAGGATTCTTTCGCAGGCACGGAAGCCAACTTTCCTCTCAATTAGCCTGCATTACACCAAATGTTTTCTTTGTAGAAGAAAAGGTGTAAAGGAACTGCTGCAGCTTGAATTTCTGTATGAAAAAAAAAAACCTTTCTTCTTCTGTCCTTTCCAGATCTACTGCTCTGGAAAGCCAATACGGTGTAAAGTATTTGCATTCCCAACATTTCCATCTTCTCATTACTGCAAGGCTAACTATGAAATAATCTCGAAGTAGATTGTCTTACATGGGTATTTTGAATGGTTGACATTTGGTGAAGATCAAAATCACTTAAAAATAATGACCTAGCAGCTATTCTCAAGAAACCAACAATCTCCACTGAAATTCTTATGGGTTTACCATTGGCTTTGGATCAATATGGAAAAGATAACTACCTGAATATGTCTGCAAATTGTTGATTTGGAGTGAGGTGGAAAGCTTCATTTATTTGTTTCGTTTCGTTACTTACTTAGAACCTAGCACTTGCTTGCATTTAATTATTTGTTTTAATTAGACATTTCAGTGAGAGTATTTCCATCAATACTAATTTTAATATTGTTTTCCATTTAAGTTGTACACTAATGCTTATTTGTGAGAGCCAGCATGGTTTAGAAGTTTGAGCATTGGGCTATGACTTTAGAAACCAGGGTTCAAATCCCCATTCAGCCATGGAAACCAACAGGGTGAACTTGAACAAGTCACACTCTCTCAGCCTCAAAGAAAGGCAAAGGCAAACCCCCTCTGAACAAATCCTGCCATGAAAACCCCATGATAGGTCCACTCTAGGGTCACCATAAGTTGGAAAGGACCTGAAGGCACACAAGAACAAGAACAAGAACAACTTGCTTGCTTATTAAATGTTGTATACCTTCTTCTTTCTTATACCTTCTGCTTACATCCTACCTGACTATCTATTGTAGACAAATGGTTCTGTTGGCAAGCTGCTTGGTTTTAAAACTTAGAAGATGTCTTACCCCTGTACTGTGAAAATAGAAATATGGAAGGCTGACAATACCTGGATGGACGGAGAAACCTCATAGAGAAATTGCTTAATAGGTAACATGTTTCAGGTCATCTAAGTAGGACAGGGTTTAGTGATGCAGTTTATTTGTAAATATTTTAATAAATGAGTATGTAACTGTGCTAAATGAGTGCTTCTCAGTGACTGCGGTCAATTAGTTAGGAAATTAGTGTGAATACAGCCAGAATTGCGTACCACTAATATGTTCCATGGCTGACAAATATTCTTTACCCTGAGACGAAGTGTTTTAGGAAGAACCTGTTTTCGTTGGACTATGGATGGCAGAATCCATCCTATTCAAATCCCATTTAGCTGCACAGTTTGAACAATTTTGCACCAGCTCCAAAGTTTATCGGTATGTTTCCAGGCTCAGAATTTACCCTATCTGCTGGTGTATAAGACTCACTTTTTCCTGAAAAATACTGTTTGAAAATGGAGTGTGTCTTACTATACACCAGTGCATCTTATACATTGGCAAATAGTATTTGCCAGTGTATAAATGAAGAGCGTCTTATATGGTGGTGCATCTTATACGCCAGCAAATACGGTAGTTCTACTCTTTAAAGACTGTCAATAATAAAAGAAACTAAATTATTATCTTGATCCTTAGAACTATATCTGTAATTAATAATTTTAACTTTCTAAGCTCCATAACTTACAAATTACAGGGTAAGACGCAATCAAGGGGGCCATCAAATAGTACACTCAGCTCATGATTTCAGATCCTGAGATCTGTGTAGCTGTCTGGCACCCTCTGCTGGATCTTCCCACACCCTTTATAGCTAAATTATTTATTCCAGCCAAATTACCAACAGCACTCAAGGAAGGTATCAGCAGGCTTTGAGGTTTATATGTTCTATGAGCACAGAATGCCGAATGACTTCAAAAAGTAGGAGGGATAGTAAAATGGGAGAGAGAAGAAATTGAATAGATTGAAATATGTAGAGAAACAACTCATACTGCAGAGTTCCAATGGTTACTTCTAGGACTGATTTCAAATTTCCCCATGGTTGTACAAATGTACTCAAAACCATACCTTCCACACAGAAGAGGAAAGTATCAACAGATAAACACAAGATAACCACTGGGGATGGGGCACCTCTCTAAGCGATCCCACAACAATGCAAAGGCACAAAATGTTGAGAAACTATGTGCATTTACAGATAGCAATTAGAAAAAGCAGTTCTATGGCAACTGTCTTGGCCACTTGATCGGCTCTCCTATTTCCCCGGGCTACTTCACTTCGTTGGTGTCCTCTACAATGCATCACTGCCACCCTTCTAGGATGCCATACAGCTTCGAGGAGTTCTGAAATTTCCTTAGCATTTTTGATCCCTTGCCCAGCGGAATTAATCAGTCCCTTTTCACGGTATAAGGCTCCATGGGCGTGGAGGGTAGTAAAAGGATTTGAATCGGTGTAAACATTTACTGTAAGTCAGGCTGCCAAATTTAGGGCTCTGATCAAGGCGATCAGTTCCGCTCTTGGGCTAGGTTCCTCCCGGCAAAGGGTGTGCTTTGATGGTTTTGTCCTTAGTCTTCATGTCCCTCATAATTTTCCCCTTTGGACAAAACTGCTCCCATCTGTAAAATAGGCAATATCGGGATTGGCCAAGGGGTGTCTGGAGATCTGGTCGGCTTGAATAAACTTCATCCATTGTAGCAATACAGTCATGCCTTACAGACTCGCCTGAGTCTACAGGTAACAGGGTTGCAGGGTTTAGATTGGGAGATACTTCTAACTTAACGGGGTCTCACAGAGCATGGCTTGGTATCTAGTCATCCGTTCATTAGTAAACCAGTAGTTCCCTTTGTTTTCCCATGGAATACAGCGTGTGGGACCCGCACCACTAATTCCCCCCCATGGCCAATTTGTCTGTTCCTTGATAAAGGGCGGTCCCGCTATAGTTTTTAAACAGGCCGCCCCCCCTTTCCCCACTGAATCCAGCTGTTTAGACAAGTACGCGACTGGACGCTCCCAGGATCCCAGTTGCTGTGTCAATACCCCCACACCACATTTTCTCTTTCGGCCGTACAACAAAAAAGGTTTTTGTAATCCGGGAGCCCTAAAGCTGGTGATTGAAGCAACGCTTTCTTAATGTTAAGGAAGGCTCGTTTCTGCAACTCTCCCCACGGAAAAGGGTCTCTCCCGCTCCTCTAGTTGCTTCGTACAGGGGCTTACTCATAACGGCGAAATTCAGAATCCAAATTCTACAGAACCCAGCTGCCCCTAAAAACTCCCGTAACTGCCTTCGATTCGTGGGTTCTATAAGGCGCATACAGTCTCCTTTTCCCCCGGCCCCAACCCCCGCCCGCGAAATAAATCCCAAAACCAATTTGGGTTTTGGGTTTTCCCCTTTTTTCCGGGTTTCTTTTTCCGTGCTCCCACAGGAGCTGTAGCAGCTCTTGGGTGCCTTGCCAACACTCGGCTTCCATGGGGCTAGCAACAGATCGTCCACATACTGTAGCAAACCCCTTTTTCTGGCTGAGTGGAAGTCCCGGAGGTTTGGCTAAGTGCAGTGCCAAAAAATTGGCAATTTTAAACCTTGCCCAGCCTCGTCCATGTCAGCTGTGTTTTTTCACCTGTTATTAGGTCCTCCCACTGGAAGGCGAATATGGGCTGACTAATAGGGGCCAGTTGTATGCAGAAGAAAGCATCTTTTAAATCTAATATTGTGAAATGGGGCCCCTCCAGGGATCAATCCCAACATCATATGGATTTGGAACCAGGGGAGGGAGAGTGACTGTAGCCTGATTTACTAGGCGAAGTCCTGCACCGGACAATTTGATCTTTCCCGGGCTTCTTAACAGGCAGTAGGGGTGTATTCCATGGTGATTGGCATCTCCTGAGGATGCCATCTCTTAACAGGCGGTCCAGGTGCCTCTGGATTCCTTGCACTGCTTGTCGGGGTAGTGGATACTGCTTTACGTGTACAGGCACTGCTCCTGGCTTTAACTCAACCACTACTGGTGGAATAAACCTTGCCATCCCAGGGGGGTTATCCTTAGCCCATACTCCTGGCACATTAAAAACCTCCCATGCTGTTCTTCCATGACTGGGAGTGCCCAATGATTCTCCACTCCTCCTCTTGTGGATATAAAGTGTTAAAAGCCTTCCTCTTTCGGCCCATGGAAGAACACTTCCAGGGTCCCATCATCCTCAAACGACATCTCCGCTCTTAACTTAGACAGCAAATCCCTTCCTAGCAAGGGCACAGGACAATCGGGGAGGTAGAGAAACCGATGCTGTACTAAATGTGATCCTAGTTGACACGACCGTTGCTTCAACATAGATCTTTCTTCCACCGCTCCTGTGGCTCCCACTACTCGTACTTTCTGCTGAGTGAGTGGGGCAATTGGGTAAGAAACCCACTGAAGTGGCGGCTCCAGTATCTACCATAAAGTCCATATCACGGCCCCCCACAGTGTCTGTGACCAAGGCCCCCCGGGGGCCCAAAGAATTGGGGGCCCCGGTCTGTTATTCAGGAGCTCTGCCATTCCCACAAAGTAATTTTCGTCATAGGTGTCCACCTCTCCCGTGCCGGGCGCCAGCTCCCAAATTTTACTCCCCATAATGCCTCCCCACTCCTTTTTCCTCCCACCCACCCCATTCGGGCAGTCTCGCCACCAGTGTCCCTCGTCCGCACCGGGCACATTGTTTCCCTTTCCCCAGAGATCCTCTGCCTCTGCCTCCTTTTCCATCGCTTCACCGCTGCCAAGTCCCTCTCTTTTTTTCCCCCCTGTGCTGCTCTACCAGAGCTGCTGCCAGCATTCTACCTTCTTGGTCATTCTCCGCTCTCTTTCCTTCTTTTTTTTGGTCCCTATTCACAAACACCTTCTGCGAAATTTCCCCAAAAATTTCCTCAAATTCTTCCCTGCAAAACCTCCACTTCTGTAACTTCCTCCTGATGTCAGGGTAGCTTAGTCACAAACGCCTGATTAACCATCTTCATACACTCTGGGGCTTCAGGATAAAAAGGGGTATATTGGCGATAGGCATCCAAGAGGCGTTCTAAAAAACGCCCGGGAGTCTCAGTGGCTTCCTGCATAACCTGGTCACCTTTGTCATGTTGGTGGGTTTCTTCATTCCTACTCTCATAGCCTCCAAAAGCAGGGTTTGGTATTGTAGTAATCGTTCCATCCCTGCCGGCGCTTTAGGATCCCAACGAGGATCTTCAAAGGGTACCCTCTCCCTCAACCAGACCTGGGGGTTGGGGTGTCCTTGGGGGGCCCTTTCCGGGGTTTAGCCGCTCCATCTGGGATGATGTGGCCCTCTTTTCAGTGGTAAACAAAGTTATCAGCAATTGCTGGCAATTTGCCAATTGGGCGTATGGTTCCCATTATGCTGGGCACAATTCCACAATCTGGGGGGTTTCTCTGTGTACGAAGCATAAGGGGTTTTTCCCAAATTTAACAAATCAGATGTGGTGAAGAGTCTGTAAATGTAGGCTTGTACTGGTACAAAGTGGGGCCCTGTTCACCCTGTCATGGGTTTGGACCATCTGAGTGAGCTGTCGGAGTGGATCAAACTGGTGGTTGATTTGGCTCGTGTTTGGTTCTCTGGGAAATCTGCCTTTTGGCATGTTTCCGGTGAGGGATGAACATGAGCCTCTAGGGTTCCAACGGAATTTTTGAGTGTGTCACAATAGGAGTGCGCCGTGTCCTCCCAATCAGAACCTTTAAGGGGACTGGCCGGACTGGTAGTTGCCGTCTGAGAGTAGTCTATGCTAGTCCCCTGAGATGTGACGGTGCTGCTGGGAGACCCTTGCTCGTGTGGCGTGAGGGGCGTGCTCCACCTCAATCTGCACTGCTGCTCCAGTCCCTAACTGCTGATCTGGTCCCACCTAGGGGGTGTATATGGTGGCAGCGGGGAAAGCCTAAGAATGGGACGAGGGGGGCTGATGGCTCTGTGGGTTCCTCTTCAGGAACTTCTAACATTGTTTTAACTTTTTAGCCAATTTCTCCTTCCTCAATACCAAAACTTTTGCCTGTGACTCCTGGCATCTCCGTAACCACGGTGGAGAAGAATGCACTACAGTGTCCCATGAATCTATATAAAAGGGGGCCCCCTTTTCCCCCTATCACAAATGCACTTTGCTGATCTTTTCACTTTTAAAAACCCCCCTGGGGCCATCCTACATTGAATGATGGCCATTCTACTTCACACAGAAACCGAACCGTTGAGGGCTATGGGGGGTCTCCATAATCTCCAGTAAACCCTTTCTTAAAGTTTTTCAGCATACACTGCAGAGGGGTGCGACCCTACTTCCGCCACCTCCCATGTCCCCCCGCCTAATTTGAGACAGACACAATAGGGGAAGGGAATGGTCGGTGAGTAAAGGGGTCTCACCACCGACACACGAGGAATAAAACAGCACACGCACGTGTCACTGGCTGGGTTGCCGGCGATCACGGTCAATAGCCAGAACCGCAGCAACCAATCACCGCACAACAGTCACACACTTGCACACACAGTCCCTGCCTCCCGCTGTCCTGTACCACAAAGCGGAACAGTTTCCTTTGCGCTTTTATGGCTAAGTACTAGTGTCCCCGGGAGGTGATAGGCTCCCCTTCCACCCTGAAGTGAGTGGGGCGTCTGGCCTTAACCAGATTCTACTTGCCTAGGTCTTTTGACGGCGCAGCGGACCACGAACCACTTCTCTGAAAATGTGATTACCAAATCGAAAACAGAGGAAATTTTAGTGGAGGCAGGGCTCAGTTTCTATACTCTGCTTCCAGGAGGAAGGTTCCCTCGGTTCAGCGCTTGCCGTTTGGGGGCCCCTACGCAGGCTCCCCGTTCCGGCAAAAGGAGGTAGCCGGTGGGCCCAACGTGGGGGTCGTGCGAAACCCCCCCGCCCACAAGGCAAATTTAAGAGCAGGCAAAACGCCACCTCTGTGTCTCAGCTCCTGCAGCGATCCGAGTCATGGCACTGGAGTCACCAAACTGTCCCCCCTTTGAATTAATGTATGGGAGACCCCCTCAGATCCTTTTAGGGTTAAGGGGGGGCTTCAGGGAAATAGGAAAAATTGTCCAGCAAAAGTGCAGACGCTAGGAAAGCTCTGCAGTTGCAGCGCCGTCATGCAATAGAAAATAGGTTCCCCATCCCTATCACTGAGGTTCACCCTTTCCAGCCAGGGGATGAGGTTTGGGTTAAGGATTGGAGATTGATCCCTTACTCCCCTGGAAAGGAAAAAACTGTCATTTTTCCACCCCCACAGCTATAAAGGTGGCTGGTATAAAAACCCTTTGGGTACATTGGACACGTGTAAAGCTACAAAAGGGTGGTGGTCGGTGCTGGGACCCACTAACCCACTCAAGCTCACCTTGAAAAGCGGCACGGAGATTATGAGTTATACTTTTCCACTCCAGAAGCTGGTAATTCTACTAAACTAAGCCCGCACCTGGAGAAGGGAAAAAAGCGGGGGCTGGCTCTTTGCTGCTGTCCAGGATTCCAGCAGCCCTGCATACAGCCAGACCCCCGGAACCCCGGGGAAAGGGGCGTAATATAACATGCATTTTATATTACTCTTATTATTCTCTATGTATATGATATTTGTAAGCAATGCTCAAGGGGTTGAACAGATAGCATCCCCACGTTTGGCTGATAACTATTGGTTACACCTAGCTAATATAACTGGGGTAGATCATTTTTTTTGCCACAGGGAGTTCCTGCCAATAGATCATTAATTCATGTCTGATACTGGTGTGTAGGCAGCCAAGCCAAATCCAGGATAGTACTCACTACCAGAGATTGATCTTTAGCCACTTAGATATGTCGTACGCTCACAGGCAGTTGGGGGGGGCCCCAAATTTTACCCCTAACTGAGTTCACTTTAGAACTCCTATAGTAGCAGGAGCCAATGTTCCTGCGCCGCATGATAAATTTTCGGAGTAAGAATAGCCAATGCAAGGTTGCTCCAGGACCTCTGATTCCTTGCAAGGAGATCCAAAAAAATCTTATTACCAAGGTCATGTTCTTTTACCTCATGGCTGGTTCTGGACCTGTGGGTCTGAACCTGGTATCTCCAGCCTATCTGTCTGACACTCAACCTTGCTGCCTTAGCCATCTGCTAACAGTCCTTCCTCCATGGCCTCAGAAGTGAGACCGTAGAGCTAGAGCCGCCCCTCAGATGAAAACTGTGACGGCCAATCCCCTTTTGGTCGGACAAGGAGAAAATAGCGTTAGCATTCTCCCTGGTTGGAATAACAGGATTGGCTTTGGGGGACGGGGTGAAATAAATAGGTTAGCCTGTACGCTAGTCAAAAGTATAAACGCTACTTCTAAAGCATTATCCTTGCTTAACAAAGAACAGCGGGAACTAAGGAATGCTGTATTGGAAAATGGGCGGCGTTGACTATCTCCCTTCTCCATCATGTAGGATGTGAAAAGCATCAGAAATTGTGCTGTTTAAATTTCTATAACAGAACGCGATAGAAGCACAAAAAACAAACTGCACGAAGTAGTAAAGGATATAAATGAAGGGGATGATAGCTGGTGGAAGTGGCTCACATCTTGGTTACCAAACCTGAATTGGCTAAAAGCATTGTTTATAATTTTGTTGCCAGTAGTGCTAATATTCCTGTTTCTGTGCATATGCTTTCCTTGTTTTATACAATGTATAAGTAACATGCTTCAAATTACTTCCAGTAAGACAGCAGCTCTGTACGCTTTGATGGCTCAGCCTGATGCTGTTTTATGATATAACATCACAAAATGCTATAATTGTTTAGAAATTATGCATTTAAGGGGGGAAATGATATAGGTATGAATTAGAAATAATAAATTAGAAATAAAGTAGAGCTGGGGGCTTAGGTCAGAGGAACGGAGAAAGATTTAAGAAGGGTAAAAAGGTCACGAGAGCCAATGTATCACGTAGCTAGGATGTTGATCACGTAGCCAGGGTGTTGTTTATTGACTGGCTGCGGTAATTGCAGATTGTAGATAAGCACTTTCCGGGGTCTGAGTGCGGGGGTAATTATCTAGTAACAGCATGTGGTATTTGTGACCCCGGAAGGGCGACCGAGACATACCTGCGATCTTTGCCTGTGATCTTTGTGTATGCTGTGAACTTTGTCTATAAAAGAGCTGTGAAACTTGAATTCAGGGCTTTTAGTCTTTTGGAGACATCCAGCCAAAAGCCCACGCATAATAAATTACTCTTTTTCTTGCTCTGTGGTCTCTGTGTTCTCTGGGCTCCTGCAACATAGCTATTCCATATTTTTCCTCCTAAATGGATTTTCTGCTTAATGGTTATCTGTAAGGAAAAATTAGTGAAAGACCCTTGTCTCATTTTTATGTTATTGTGATGGCACAATAACAGCTTCAGAGGGGGGAATGAAAGAAATGCAGGAGAGGGAATAAAATGGAGGGGCTAAAAAAGAAAGAAAGAGGAAAGGGAAACCAGAGATTTGAATGCCCTAAGGCAAAACTATCATACAGTTTTCTTTGATCAGAGGAGCTTTGCCTTTGCTTTCCTCTGATGCTGAGAGACTGTGACTTGCACAATGTCATCCTGTGGGTTTCCACAACTGAGCGAGGATTTGAACCCTGGAAGGCAAAGGCAAACACTCAGACCACTAGACCACACTGGCTCTCTTGCTTTAGTGTTTACCTTTCATTAATTATGTTAATCTGTTCACCAAGTATGAAAGAGGTGCTGGGCTGACCTGGCTGAAGGTAACCGATTGCAGCTCAGGGAGTGCTGTGGAGGGGGGATAAGGCTGAAAAGCATGTAACAAAAACACAGAGGCTGTCTCTGTGGGAGAAGATGGGTTTTTTTTGCTGAACCAGACATAGTTGCAGGATTTGACAGAGACAGGGTGAGGATTTCAGAGAGACATGGCAGTCAGGAAGGAAAACTGATTCTGGTATTGAAGGAACCATGTAAGAATAGAATAGTCAAGAGTTAATATATTGTATTACTGAGTTTTATCAAACCTACATTCATTATTCTTTTTTAAAAAAAAACTGTCTCCATCAAGCCTAATGAGGAGTCAGGTGTCATATCCTGGATAATTTGCACTTACAAACAACAACACAACACTCAGAATTAAAGCAGAAGCACTTATTGGGAGCAAACAAGCAAACAAATGATCGTATGTTGGATGATTACAGGTTTTATACGTTGTCATATAAATTTAAGCATGCATGGCAATGATTGGTGAAAGTCATGAATGTTATATCACCTCACTAGAACCAGATTTTCCCCAAACCTTCCATTGTTTACATATCTTTCATCCTGGGAGCAAGCACAAGTTCCTGTATTCTTATCTTTGCCGTACCCATTCCCATAACACCTTCCTACTAGTTTCATATCCCCCGCCCCCTTTTGATCTTCCCACCCCTTGCTGGATGCCAAGTGACATCAAACATTGCAACGACTACCCATTTGGCACCTTGGTAATTTTCAAACCTACAACCAGATACATAGTTAAAAACAGCGATTGGCAATTGATACATTGTAGTGCTAGTAATGTATAGCTCCCCTTTCATCTATTAGCCTATATTATGACATATACTATTATGCAGCCAGCTTGCTATGACAGGAGCCATGCCTACCATAAAGAACCCAGACAACAACACAGCCAGAGGTCCACATTTAAGGGGTCACCCAGTGTGACACTGTAGGTTTATTTCCAGTCTCTTAGTGAACTTCCACCTTTGCAAAACTGGAAATTTCCTCCCAGTGTTTTACTAGGGTTCTTGCCAGCCTTCCAAAGCTGACTTCCACGCATGGAACGACTGGCAATCTCCCAACTCTCTCAAGTATGCTGCCACCACCCCCCTGAATTATGAATTACTTAGACAGAACAGGAGGGACTCTGCCTAATCCCTAAGCGTAAGGAACTTCCACCTCCCCCTTGCCCTTAGTGAGAGGTCCTATGTAGCGTGTGCCAACCCTGGCGTGGAAATGGAGAGAAACGGAGGTTTATAAAAGTGTTTTAATCAAGGCATGCAAATAACAATATCACACTTGGGAGACCCCCTCTCCCAGGAACACTTAGTTACAAGAATTTACAAAACAGATATCACAGCACAGATACATTCTTAAGATCAGCCAATTCCCAAAATAACAACATTAGCCCTAACGCGGCTAACTACTTATTTCTAGTTACTCACAATTAGGTTATAGGCGTAGATGGTCTAAAGGAGGAGAGAGGGGGGTCCAGGAGACAGGGCATGCTGCCAGCTCCACTGGCCCCGCTCTCCTCTCTCTCTCTGTGTCTCTGTGTCTCTCTCTCTGGCCACATGGCCTCTCAGAAGTTTTATTTTCCTCCTCGGAAGGATCTGGAAGCCTCTCCAAGATGCCCGCCTCTTTCCTTTTTGGTTGGTCAATTCTCACCTTGTGACCTGTGATGCTGACCCTTTCTTTTGGTTGGTCAACTCTCACCCTGTGACCCTTGATGTAATCCTAACATCTCATTAACCCTTGGTTTACCGGAAGAGGGAAGTATCTCCCTTTGATAAGCCTAGATAATGGGAAGCCCCATTATCACACGCCCCCCAAATCTCAGACGGTCTGGGAACAGCTGAAGGCTGGAACCACACCAGCTGGGATTTCATCCTGGGACCTAAGAAAGGAAAAGTCAAAGAATAAATGCAAACACACACAACAGTACAGTTTAGCCATATTCTCAATGCGGACATGGAAAACTCAGCCCTCTAACCTCCCTCCAGTCCTCTGCGTGACAAGGAATCTGCAACCACATTAGAACTTCCAGCCACGTGCTGAATGTAGAAGTCAAAGTCTTGTAGGGACAGGCTCCATCTTAGTAACTTCTTGTTAGTTCCCCGGACTGTATGTAGCCATCGGAGGGCAGCATGATCAGTCTGGAGGGTGAACTGACGTCCCAGACGTATGGTCTCAGCTTCTCTAACGCATATACAATAGCATAGCATTCCTTCTCTGGTATGGACCAATTGGACTCCCTTGCAGAAAGCTTCTTGCTGAGGAACAAGATGGGATGCAAGGTGCCATCCGGACCCTTCTGTAGTAATACTGCTCCAATGCCTCTGTCAGAAGCATCTGTAGCCACTACAAACGGCTTGTCAAAGTCTGGTGCCCTGAGCACAGGATCTGCCATCAAGGCCTGTTTCAAGGCTGCAAAGGCTTCTTGACACTCTGCTGTCCATTTCACTACTTTAGGCTTCTTGGAACCTGTCAGGTCTGTTAGAGGTGCTGCCATTTGGCGATAGTTGGGCACGAATCTCCGGTAGTACCCAGCCAGGCCAAGGAAGGACTGCACCTGCTTCCTGGAACGAGGAATTGGCCAGCTATTAATAGCTTCCACTTTGACTTGCAGTGGAGTGATAGTCCCCTGTCCCACTTCATGGCCAAGGTAGGTCACTCTGTCCAGTGCAAACTGGCACTTCTCTGCTTTGACTGTCAGTCCAGCGTCACTAATGCGTTGGAAGACAATCTCCAAGTGTTTCAAGTGGTCTTCCCAGGAGTCTGAGAAGATTGCAATGTCATCTAAATAAGCAACAGCAAAGTCCCCGCATCCTCTTAGCAAACAGTCCACCAGCCTCTGGAAAGTTGCAGGTGCGTTCCGTAGCCCAAAGGGAAGGACATTGAACTCAAACAGGCCCATGTGAGTGATGAATGCTGTTCGATGCTTAGATTCTTCTGCTAGGGCGATTTGCCAATAGCCCTTAGTCAAATCGAGGCTGGATAGGTATTTAGCATGCCCCAATTTCTCCAACAGTTCATCTACTCTGGGCATTGGATAATGTTCAGGGCATGTCACTGAGTTCAGTTTTCCATAATCCACACAAAAACGAATGTCCGTCCCCCCCTTTGGGCACTAGGACAACTGGGGATGCCCATGGACTGCGTGATGGGCGAATGATCCCCATGTCCAACATCTCTTTCACCTCCCTCTCTATCGCCTCTTTCCCTTTTGGTGACACCCGTCGTGGCTGTTCTACTGATGGCCTGCTGTCATCTGTGGCTACCACATGTTGAGGATCTGTGGTGCGACCTGGGACAGGTGAAAACAGGGTGGTGAACTTCCATCAAGTGAAAGAACTGCTTGCGTTGTTTCGCATTGAGTCTCGGGGAGGGTTTCACATCTTCCAAGCTACCACCCTCCCGATCATAGAAAGCACCTTCAGGCCACTCTTCCTCCTCCTCATCTTCCTGGACTGAAAGTGTGAGAAGGTGACTGGGCCTCTCGTAGAAGGGTTTCAGTGAATTCACATGATACACTTTTGGCTTAACCCTAGAGTCTGGAAACTGTATGAGATAGTTCACTTTCCCAATGGTTCTTGCACTGTGGCAGGCCCTTTCCCCAAAGAAGTTTCCATCTTGTTAACTGGAGAACTTTCAGAACCATCACTTGGTCCCCTTTTCTCAAAGCAACGTTCTCTGGCATACTGGTCATCCGGGTCTTCTGCTTCTCGTGCCTGTTGCAACTCATGAGCGTCTGCCCATGCTTCCCTGAGAGTATTCTGCAAGTTAGTCACAAAATCAACCACATTAGGCTCTGAAAAAGGGGATAGCTCCCTCCCACTGACTTTGAACCAGCTGTAAGGGCCCTTTCACATCATGGCCATAGACCAGCTCAAAGGGTGAATAACCCAGGTTTGGGGTGTGGAAAATCTGTAAGCAAACAAGAACTACTGTTGCGCCAAGTCCCAGTCATTGGAATGTTCATTCACAAACTTAACATGGCCCCCAAAGTTGCATTAAAACGTTCCACCAACCCATTAGTTTGGTATGGTAAGGCACTGATGTCAGATGGCGTACTCCATGTGCCTCTAATAGGCGCTGCATGACTTTGGAGTTGTTTGGAAGCTGCATCTGTTAAAATTCTGCAGGCCAACCTAATCTAGAAAAGATGTCTGTCAAAGCTTGGGCAACTGCCTTAGCTGAGATCCCACCCAGTGGTATGACTTCTGGCCAACAGTGCAGAAGTCCACAAAGGTGAGCACATATCGTTTTCCCCCTAGCCCTTCTGGGGAAAGGTCCCATGATGTCCACAGTCACTCTCTGGAATGGAACATCAATGATAGGAAGTGGTTGGAGAGGGGCCTTGGCTTGATCCTGGGATTTCCCTCTCTCTGGCCTCCACAGGATCGGACATAATCAGTCACATCCTTCCCCATCCCCTCCCAGTAGAAGGATTTTCCCCAATCTGTCCTTGGTTCGGTTCACCCCAGCATGTCCGCTAGGATGATATGAGCCAGACTAAGAGTTGGCCTTTTTAAAGGCACCAGCAACTGTCTCTATGCATACCCCCCCCTTGTTACCTCTTGGGCCAACTACATATAATAGGCCCTCAACGATTAAATCTGGGCCCCTTCATTGCTGGGGGAATTTCACCCTTCCTTCGCTCTGGTCCAAGCAGCTTGAAGGCTCTGGTCTGCTTCCTGGTTTTCCTGGAACTGCTGTCGCTGAACAGGAACCAGCTGTTCCACCTGGAGTGGCAGACCCCTCAGATTCTCGTTGCATTGCAGCTTCTCCGGGTTTCTTCTCCCTTGGCTGGAGTGTTCTCTGGAGTTTCCACTGCTGTTGAATCCTTTGCTGGCTTTGGAGTCAGCTTTTGGTTTCTCCTCCTCTGCACCAGCCTCGTGCATCTCAGACAAATTGTCCAGACCACTCTGCTCGGTGCCCACCGGAGACTCTTCCGCCCCCCTGGGCAGCGCTGAGTCAGGAGTGACCACAGGGACCAACTTGAGAATGCGTAGCCTCTTGACATGGAGAAGCTCTTCCTGGACTTCCGCCAGTATCTGCTCCAACATCCACGGTATCAGCAAGGATGGTCCCGACCTCGGGGCCACGATGCTGTGGGGGGGAGTTCCCCCCAGGTTCCACCACCTCTTCAGACAGGACTCCTTCTGGTGTAGCAGGAGACAGTGACTGCAGTCTAAGTTCAGGCTGGTCCTCAAGTTGCACTGAAGACTGACCTCTGCTCAGGCTGTTTGCCGTTTTTGCACGCTGTCCGGACTTTTCCCGGGGCCTGACTAGCATGGAAGACAAGATCATCACCCAAAAGAGCAGGACATTCGTAGTCATCATAAACAGCGAAAGTCCAAACTCCTTCCCAGCCTTTGTACTGAACAGGAACACGTGCTGTTGACAGTTGAGCCGGAGGAGCTCTAAAGCCTCTGATGGTGATCTTGATGTGGTCATCAACAAGACCAGGATCCAGATATGAACGTAAAGCAGAAATTTGTGCTCCAGGTCTCTGTAAGAAAACTTTCCTCCCTCCCCCCCACAGTGTGTGCCTTCTGTATAGGGATCATGTCCGGATCAGGAGCAACTGACTGATCAGCGGGAGTGTCCCTGGAAGCCGAAGAACAACCAATGGGCCAACTTAGGCTTCTGCTTACAGTTGGCTTTGATATGTCCCAGCTCTCCACAGAGAAAGCATTTAGGGTTACCCTTTTTTCCCTGGCTACCCAGCACCTGCCACAGACTGCTCCCAAGGAACTGTGGCGGTGTGGTAGAGCTGTGCAGCTGAGGTTTCAGGTAGTGTCATTTAGTGATGCCCTTTGGGGGTAGAAGTGTTGTGCTTCTGGAGATCTTTGCGCCTTTTTATTTCTGCTTGTCTGTAGGAGGCATTACCACAGTAGGCTGGAATGCCTCTTCACCTCTGGAGGCAACGAAGCAATCTGCTCCTTGGCGGCCTCCTCAAGCGCCTTTGGCTCGCGTTGCAACACGAAGGATGCAGTCTGTGGAGGTATGTCTCCAAAATTGTCCAAAAAAACTGAAATAAAACCTGTTTCTAGGGGGGTTTAGCTGCTTTCATCCAAAAGTCCAGTGCCCGCTCAAGTGAACAAGCCATTTCGTTGCCCCCCACCCGGGTTTTTTAATGGCACAAATGGGGTTAGATTTATTGGTGTATCCAAACCTCTTGGGGGCAGGGCCAAAATTTGGTGAAATCATTTCGGTCCGCAGCTGGCAAGTCGCTTGCCACTTTCAGTAACGTCCCTAGAGATTAAGCCGAAGTTCACTCATATAATTTTCCCAGGGATCCCAAAATCATCTGCTGCACGTTTGAATGAGATGAGAAAAGCCTCAAAATCATCTGAATCTCTGTAAGTTGGCAGCTGTCTGATGCGGTTAAAAGCAAATGCGGCTCTGGGTTCCGCTGAGCAGCTGTCTGGTTTGCAGTGGAAGCTTGCATCATGTCCCTTGATTTATCTAGGAATCTTGAAATTTTCTCAGGGGGCAACTTGTCATGTAGGACCATTATTCATGCAGGAGCTTTACTGATTCCCAGAAAGCAGCAGGAGAATCCATATGGCCACCAAGGGCTGTTACTGGCAAACAGCCCCTTGCGGGTAATTATCCACTAGGGGGAGCTGGTTGAGCAGATGAGCTATCTTCTGTAGCATCCTGCTGTGTGAATTGGTACCACTAGGGGTCACCACAGGGTCCCTAGTGTATTCCAGGATTTTTTCCCGGGTCTTTAAAATTTATCAAACTCCCTGACTATTCTTGACCAAACCAACACAGAAAAGGTCTGATTGGCTGATCAAAGAATATACATGCTAGAAACCCCAAAAGCCACAGAAAAAAGGGAGAAATCCTAAAACCAAGAAAAGTAGAAAAAAAACCCAAAGCCTTCTCTCCTTTCCCTGCTCTTTGCCCCCCCCCCCCTCCTGAGGGAAACAAAAACCAAATCTGCCTGAGTTAAGTACCTGCAATTAGATGCAGATTTACAACTGGCTCTGAAGCAGACTGAAGAAAAAAAAATTCCAGCTGCTGACTCAGAACACAATGCCAGAGTTTAGCAGCTTTAAAAATCCAAAAAAAAAAAAAACCCTTTTCTCCCTCAACAGAAGCTTTGAATGACAGAGCCAGCAGCTCTTCACTGCAAGCTTTGGAGAGAAAAAAAAAGAAAAAAAAATCCAGCTCACCCATTTCAAGAGTGCTCTCAAAAGGAAAACGATCCCCCCCCCCAGCCTCCAACTCCCCCCCCCTTTTTTAAGCCTAAGAGAGGACGAGAAGGAGAGGAAAAAAATCCCCTTTAAACCACAGGTGTTTAAAAAGGCTCCCTCGCTCACAACCACCCCCCCTTCTCCTGAGCTTAATTCCTCGCCACAGACACAGGGGAAGTGAAGCCAAAGCCTCAACTCTGCACCCTAAAAACCCCACTCTCCGTCCAAAACCGCTGCCACCATGGCACTGTAGGTTTATTTCCGTTTTAGTGGACTTCCACCTTTGCAAAACTGGAAATTCCCCCCAGTGTTTTACTAGGGTTCTTGCCAGCCTTCCAAAGCTGACTTCCACGATGGAACCTGGGAATCTCCCCAACTCTCTCAAGTATGCTGCCACCACCCCCCTAATTATGAATTACTTAGACAGAACAGGAGGGGCTCTGCCTAAACCCCAACAAGGAACTTCCACCTCCCCCTTGCCCTTAGTGAGAGGTCCTATGTAGCGTGTGCCAACCCTGGCGTGGAAATGGAGAGAAACGGAGGTTTATAAAAGTGTTTTAATCAAGGCATGCAAATAACAATATCACACTTGGGAGACCCCCTCTCCCAGGAACACTTAGTTACAAGAATTTACAAAACAGATATCACAGCACAGATACATTCTTAAGATCAGCCAATTCCCAAAATAACAACATTAGCCCTAACGCGGCTAACTACTTATTTCTAGTTACTCACAATTAGGTTATAGGCGTAGATGGTCTAAAGGAGGAGAGAGGGGGTCCAGGAGACAGGGCATGCTGCCAGCTCCACTGGCCCCGCTCTCCTCTCTCTCTCTGTGTCTCTGTGTCTCTCTCTCTGGCCACATGGCCTCTCAGAAGTTTTATTTTCCTCCTCGGAAGGATCTGGAAGCCTCTCCAAGATGCCCGCCTCTTTCCTTTTTGGTTGGTCAATTCTCACCTTGTGACCTGTGATGCTGACCCTTTCTTTTTGGTTGGTCAACTCTCACCCTGTGACCCTTGATGTAATCCTAACATCTCATTAACCCTTGGTTTACCGGAAGAGGGAAGTATCTCCCTTTGATAAGCCTAGATAATGGGAAGCCCCATTATCACACCCAGAGACCCAGGAACCCAATCCAGAAAGGGATTCAGTGGGAGAACAGGCACAAGGTGAGTGGCAGGATTCCAGGTGTTGGAACTGCAGGGCCAGCCTTGCAAAGGGATCTGTCATACCAAGTACCTGCTCCATGCCTAGTTTCTCTCCCTTCTGAGAGCCACTCACCTCCAACTGCCCTTGGAAGAATAACTTTTTCTTCATGTATAAACTTTTGTTAAAATTAGAAATGCAACAAGAAGTGGTGAAAGACTGTATGGTAAAATGAGCTCCAAAGTGGGACATAACATAATGTTGGCACAATGGGAAAAACATGGTCAGAAGGATTAAAATTCACACTGTTATGATCTTGAAGAAAATTTCTAGAAGATGATGTATCAATGGTGTTTGATGTCAGAAAAACTGGCCAAGATGGAATTTCAAATAGATGCTGGAAATGTGAACTTTTTGCCACATGTGGTAAACATGTGATGAGGCCAAAAAAATCTGGAACCATGTCCATCTTATGGTGAAAAGGATTTTAAAATTAAACTTTCAGAAGGAATCACAGTTGTATCTGTTAGTTTGATGGAAGATGGCAGAATTCTACAATATATGACAAAGGCAGGAAGATTAATATATGCACAAAAATGGAAAAATATTGAGATTCCAGTTAAAGAAGACTGGATGGTTAAGTTGATGGACTTAGTAGAGATGGACAAATTAACCTTTTTGATGAGAGGGGAAAAAAACATTAACAACATATACGAAGGACTCGGATCTGTTATTGTGTTGTTTGCAGGATGAAGCAAATAATTTATCAACTATTTGTTTTGAATATTAGTATATTGTATAATAGGCAAAATATTTTTTTTAATAGAATTTCCAATGGATTGCAACGCAATAGCTGCTGGTGAGCAATGATATTGTGTGATAAGACTGATCCCAAACCAGGAATAATGCATGGCTCTGGTGATATGACACCTTGGTGTGATAAGGCCCTTAGAGTTCAGGCACAGTTTCCAAGAAAGGCAATGACAAGTCTAAGAGCAAGGCCCCTGCCAAGACAGCTCCTGTTAAGCACCCACTCCTGGTTATTCTTATTTCTCCTGAGGAAGAAGGAAAGATGGATGAGAGGGCACTCATTTTTTTTTATTTAAAATGCATTTCAATAAAACAACATTTTGTGATTGATACCATAAATAGATGGTACAACAGATAGGGATACAAACCAAATCTTCTAATATACTCTAGATCTTCATTTCTATCTTCCCCATCTGGACTTTGCTTCCAACTAGATTATCTTTACAAAAAATATACATACATGATAAATGATCTATTTTTACAGTTTTAAACCCATCAGGACTCTACTATTATATACATTAAGATAGTCATTGTAAATTTTAACCATAATTTAACCATAATTTTAACCAATTTTTACCATTTTGACCATATCACTTTCATCAGTCAAGAAAGCTTGCTATTGAAAAACCACTCCATTTGTTTCTAAAGTGTTGTATAACTGGATACCATTTCTTAACAAATGTACCAAGGGGGATCCCTCTCAATAGCATTGTCAATTTGTCCAGTAATGCCATATCAAACAATTTTATTTCCCAGATCATCTACATTTGGTATTTCTGGGTTTTTCCAAATCTTAGCATAATTAATTATCGCAGAAGCTGTCATATAAAGTAAGATTTCTCCATAATTCTTATCTAATTCATTTTCTGGCATACCCAATAAATAAATTTGTGGTGACATGTGGAAATGAAAATCTAATTTTTTTTTCAATCTGCAAGTGTATTTCCTTCCAATATTTCTCAGCTTTTTGACACGCCCACTACATACGGTAGAAAGTGCCCCATTCGTTCTCACACTTCCAACACTTATCGCTACAGTTTATATATATTTTTGCCAATCTTTCAGGAGGAAGATACCATCGGAGATGCATTTTATAAATATTTTCTTTTATATTCTGGCATGCTATGTACTTAAGTCTTTTCTTCCAAGTTTTCTCCCAATTCTCCAGGTCAATTTGATGGCCGAAATTTTGAGCCCAACATATCATCAGCTCTTTAACTACTTCCTCTTCGGTATCCCATCTTAACAAAATTTTATAAATTGCTGATATTATCTGGGCTTCTTCTCAAAAAATATCTCATCAAAAGTTGTTTTTTCAATTTGAAAGCCATTTATTTTCATCTCCATTTTTAGTTTTTCATTTAACTGTCTGTACAACAGCCAGTGACAGTTTATTCCTTCATTTCTTAATTCTTCTTGTGTTTCGATTATAACAGAATCACCTTGGATTTTTGTTAAATCTTTATATGTTATCCATTTGCCTTGCAGAATATTTTCTCTTTTATAAAATGCTTCTTGTGGCAAGAGTCATAGAGGTGTTTTAAAGTATATCCTTGTTCTATATCCTATTCAGGTCTTCAATATTGGTCATCTTATAAAGTGGTTGTTGAAGTCCCTATGTACTGTCTTTGTTATATCCTCTACATGCATGCCAGCCAAACGCTAGGTCAACTCCTTCCAATGCCAAAAGTGTATTGTTCGATAGCTTTACCCACTCTCGAAACCAATCTAAATAGCACGCATGGAAATAAAGTCTCAAGTTAGAGAGTGTTAATCCATCTCTTTCCTTGGCATCACACATTATTTTAAATTTAATATCCTTGGTTTCTTCCCATCCCAAATAAAACGAGAGATGTCTTTTGCCACCTTTTAAAGATAGACTCATTACTAATAATTGGTAAAGCTTGGAACAGAAACAGCAGCTTTGGTAAGACCATCATTTTTACAGATGCAATACGCCAAATATTTTTAAATAGATCGGAGTTTTTCCTGGTTAAGTATACTCTCAGATATCTCACTTTGGGACTTGTTGTAAATCCTGTATAGACACTCAATTTTTTTCCTCCTCTCTATTTATATTCTTTGTCAAAATATTTGATTTATCTTCATTCACTTTAAGCCCCGAAACTCTTTCAAATCTTTCTAATATCTTCTTTAGATTCTCAATTCTCAATTACTGGGCCTTCTAATATTACCGAGAGGACACTCATTTTGACTAAGCTTGAGGAGACTGAACGGTGTAATAAGCTGGTGGGTGGAGTAACTAAGAAAACCAATAACAACAGTTTTAATCAGATAGTGTTGTCTTGTATAGAGGTTCTGCACAAGGAATGGAATGCTGGTGACTCTTGTAACAAAGCAATGAGGGGAGATCCGTCTGAGATAGAGAGTCCGTGGGAGCTGCTAGTGGCCAACCTTGATCAGGTGAGTTGGGCGCTGACACTGCACAATACTCTGACACTGCGCAATCGGGGACAACAAGATGAATGGTGTTAGCGTGGGACACTCTGCAAGTGTGCCTATGTAGCCTTGGGGTGCCTGGAACAAGCTTGTGAATTTGCCTGCAGTTACTGTTCCTGTTACTAGCTCTTCTACCAGTTTAGGAGATCCTGCAGAGGCTGTTAGGTTTGTTTCTAGCCAAGGAAAGGCTGGATTGTAAAATATATTACCTGCTGTGTTTCCTTATGCTGCCTCTTATTTTCCTTAAATGGCTCACATGGCTTACCCTGGAAAAAGTGGTGCCACAGCCAGCAAGGTGAAAAAAGAGGTTCTGGAGTTTCCACAGCACCTTTAAAAAGGGCCCAGTCCAATTAATGTGGACAGGCTTGAATTTTTGCTACATATTTATCTTGATAGAGAATTGGCTCTTTATTTGTCTAAGGGTTTTAGGGAGGGTTTCTGGATAAGCTGTCAGGGGGGTTGGAAGCCTTATTTTGTTAGGAACTTACATTCTGTTGTTGATTTGGAGCAGGTGATTAGGAACAAGATTGCTAAGAAGATAACAGTGTAGGGTGGTTGGTCCCTTTTTTCCCTCATCCAGTTAGCAATTTAAGTGTCTCCTTTGGATGTGGTTCCCAAGAAGGCACATGGTGAATTTAGATTGATTTACCATTTGTCTTTGCCAAAGGAGGACTCAGTCATTCTTGCAAACAAGCTAGTGTTACCGCAGTTTCCTAGCCCAAGCTTGTGGGATATGAGATATCTTTTGATATCAATAATTTGGCCTTCTTTACCTATTCCTCTCCACGTGCTTGCGAGGCCCCCCGACAAGCATGCATACAGGCACAGCTGCAAATCGCTGCAATATTCCAAACTAATACAGGCAGGCCAGAAATAGCCAGACTGCCGCTTTAGGAGACCTCAAGGCAAGTACCACCTTATGTACGCACGCTACTTACAAAGGACTCCCTGCCTGAGCAGGCAGCTTGACGAGCGAGATACTCAATTGTTAAGCACTCTGCGTTGCATACTGGCTACTCTACTGACAACTCTGTCATAACTCAATCATGTAAATCACTGACCTTTCGGAGGCTTTGTCTCCAGCCCGAAACTCATTGTTATCCCTGAGAACGGACTAGCTTGCGGCCACATTTTCCCCTATAAGACCCCCTGACTTTGAGAGCCCCCTCAGATCGATCTTGGCTTCTATCCCACCTTGCTGTTGCTTCGTCTGGCGAGCCTTCCCCTCAGCTCCTTGTGCTGAGAATCCTCACTTCCACAAACTCCTCTTCAGACTACCCGGGCTTCAGGACAGGTATAGTATTTCCCATACAAAACCTCCTCTTGAAATCCCTCTATCCAACTCCAACCTTTATTTCTATAGTTCTCTGTGTGAGTGTGTTGCATATACGTGTTTGACTGTATATCAATAGAAACAATTATTATTAGTTACATCTGTTTGCTCCTTGACTCAGTCTGACCCCGTAGACATTGGGTAAAAGATCTTGCTACGTTGCCCTGCCTCTTGTAGTGCTAGCTTCTGCTCTTTGCTAATTCCCAACTTTGTAATTTGGAGCGCACTTAAGTGTCCTTCCCAGGACCCCCAGAAATCAGGGTAACACTAGTAAAATGTAGGCTAGGCAGATGCTGCTGTTAGGTGGATTTGTGACTGGTTGACCGACCAAACCCAAAGGGTGCTCACCAAGGGCTCCTCTTCATCCTGGAGAGAAGTGACTAGTGGGGTGCCATAGGGTTCTGTCCCGACCCAGTGCTATTCAACATCTTCATCAATGATTTGGATGAAGGAATAGAGGGCATGCTGATCAAATTTTCAAATGACACAAAATTAGGAGAGATAGCTGACAGCCCAGAGGACAGGATCAGAATTCAAAATGACTGTCATATCTGGCTCTAAACCACCTCCACTGAGAACACTCAGAAATATGGAAACACGCGTAGACAGAAATGTCATTTTATTGGAAATACAGTTTGAATCCAAACATTACTTAGAGTGGCAGAAACTGACGAGCATTCTCCCAAACAAAGAGTATATAGGTCCAAGCAGTAATTATTCAGCATATCTTACATTGATTGGTTGAATCTACATGTCTCGTTAATTCAATGGTTTCTGATGTCATAGAATCATAGAATCATAGAGTTGGAAGAGACCCAGGGGCCATCAAGTCCAACCTCCTACTATGCAGGAACACCCATCAAAGCATTCCCAACATATGGCCATCCAGCCTCTGCTTAAAAACCTCCAAAGAAGGAGACTCCACCACACTCCAAGGCAGCATATTCCACTGCTGGACAGCTCTGGCCATCAGGAAGTTCTTCCTGAGGTTCAAGTGGAATCTCCTTTCCTGCAGCCCCTTGTCCTAGTCTCTGGAGTGGCAGAGAACAAGCCCACTCCCTCCCCAACATGACATCCCTTCAAATATTTAAACATGGCTGTCATGTCCCCTCTTAACCTTCTCTTCTGCAGACTAAACATACCCAGCTCCCTAAGCCACTCCTCATAGGGCATGGCTTCCAGACCCTTCACCATTTTGGTCGCCCTCCTCTGGACACGTTCCAACTTGTTGACATCCTTCTTGAATTGAGGTGCCCAGAACTGGACACAGTATTCAAGATGAAGTCTAACCAAAGCAGAGTAGAGTGGCACCAGCACCTCCCTCGATCTAGATACCATACTCCTATTGATGCAACCAAGAATCACATTGGCTTTCTTGGCTGCTGCATCACTGCTGACTCATGTTCAGCTTGTGATCTCCTAGATCCCTTTCACACGTACTGCTATCCAGCCACGTGTCCCCCATCCTATATTTATGCCTTCCATTTTTTCTGCCTAAGTGCAGGACCTTACATTTCTCTCTGTTGAAATTCATTTTGTTAGCTTCAGCCCAGCTCTCCAATCTGTCAAGGTCGTTTTGAAATTTGATCCTGTCCTCTGGGGTATTAGCAACTCCTCCCAATTTGGTATCATCCGCAAATTTGATCAGCATGCCCTCCACTCCTTCATCCAAGTCATTGATGAAGATGTTGAATAGCACAGGGCCCAGGACAGAACCCTGTGTCAGCCCACTAGTCACTTCTCTCCAGGATGAAAAGCAGCCATTGGTGAACACCCTTTGGGTTCAGTCAGTCAACTAATTACAAATCCAACTAACAGTAGCCCTGTCCAGCCTGCATTTTACTAGCTTCTTTGCAAGAATGTCATGTGGAACTTTGTCAAAGGCTTTACTGAGGTCAAGATATGCTTACATCTACAGCATTCCCTTCATCTATCAAACCTGTAACCCTATCATAAAAAGAGATAAGATTAGTCTGGCATGACTTATTCTGAGAAATCCATGCTGGCTTTTAGTGATTACAGCATTGTTTTCTAAGTAATTACAAACTGACTGTTTAATTATCTGCTCTGGGATCTTTCCTGCATTTGCCCTCCTCCAGTCTGCTGGGACTTCTCCTGTTCTCCAAGAGTTCTGAAAGATTATTGCAAGTGGTTCAGAAATGACTTCTGCCAGCAATTTTAATATCCTTGGATGTAATTCATCTGGCCCTGGGAACTTGAATTCATCTAGTTTAGCCAGATATTCCTATACTACTTCTCTACTTATTCTGTGCTGCATTTTACCCCCTTCCTCACCTGCTCCCCACATCCCAGGTTGGGTACTTCTATCCTTTTGGGAGAAAACTGAGGCAAAGAAGGTATTGAGTAGTTCTGCCTTCTCTCTTCCCCCTGTTATTAATTGGTCACCTTCTCACACAGTGATCATATCATTTCCGTGTTTTTCCTTTTGCTGGGGACATATCTAAAAAAGCCCTTTTTATTATTTTTGATGTCTCTGGCAAGCCTGAGTTCATTCTGTGTTTTAGCTTTTCTGACCTTCTCTCTACATCTCCTGGCTATTTGCTTGAATTCCTCTTTGGTGATTTCACCATTTTTCCATTTCCTGTACATGTTTCTTGAACACTTAGCTTAGCTGAGAGTTCTTTAGTCAACCATTCCAGTTTCTTTAGACACCTGCCATTTTTCCTCCTTATTGGCACAGTTTTCAATTGTGCCTTCAGTATCTCACTTTTAAGAAACTCCTATCCATCATGAACTCCTTTCTCTTTTACTATTCTTGACCATGGGATTTCAGCAAGTAATTCCCTAAGTTTAGCGAAATCAGCTTTCTTAAAGTTTAGGATGTGTATCTGGCTACACTTGGCTTCTCCTTCCCACTGAATGACAAACTCCAAAAGAGCATGGTCACTCCCTCCTAAGGATCCTACCATCAACAAGGTCATCCCTGTTGGTCAGGATCAGATCTAAAATAGCTGATCCCCTTGTCGCCTCTTCCACCTTATGGACCATGAAATTGTCTGCAAGGCAAGCGAGGAACCTGTTGGACCTTGCGATCTTTGCAGAATTTGACTGCCAACAAATATCAGGATAATTAAAATCTCCCATTAACAGTGCAACTCTCCTTTTTGAATGTGTGGCCATCTGCTCCAGGAAGGCCTCATCCATGTCCTCAGGCTGGCCTGGAGGCCTATGGCAAACCCTTACAATCACATCCCTATTGTTTCTCGCTCCCTTAATTCTTACCCAGATGCTCTCAACTTGGCTTCCCAGATTTAAGTCCTGGATCTCTTCACAAGTGAAAACATCCTTGACATATAAGGCTACTCCTCCTCCTTTCTTGTTTGGTCTATTTCTGTGAAATAGGTTATACCCCCTATTCCTATGTTCCAATCATGAGATTCATCCCACCAGGTTTCAGTGATGCCTATTAAATCATATTTATTTTGTTGTACTAAGAGTTGGAGTTCATCTTGCTTATCCCCCATGCTCTGTGCATTAGTGTAGAGACACTTGAGACGATGTGCCCTTCGTGGAATTCCTGTACTAAAGTTACTTTCCCTCTCCCTGTCGGTCTCTAGTTCTACTTGGCCTGCCCTATCTATATCATTTGGGCTATTTTTCACAGTACTCACTGAATCCTTGCCCAGAATAATACTGTCCCCCCTCCCAGTCAAACTCAGTTTAAAGACATCCTGATCCGTTTTGTGAAACTGTTAGCAAAAATGTTCTGGCCGACAGTTGTAAGGTGCAGGTCATCCCTTGCCAGAAGACCATCTTCGTGGAAATGGAGACCATGATCCAAAAATCCAAATCGCCCCTGGCAGCACCATCTTCAGAGCCAGTTGTTGATCTCCACTATTCTTCTTTCCCTTTGTGGGCCATGTCCCTCCACTAGGAGAAGAGATGAAATGACAACCTGCACACGAAGGTCCTTCAGCTTCCTACCCATAAGCTTGTAATCCTTCATGATGTGGTGAAAGCTGCGCCTTGCTGTGTCATTGGTTCTGATGTGAACCAAAAGGAGGGGTTTATGGTCAGTGGGCTTGACCAGTCAGGTTAGCCTCTCCGTTATGTCATTGATTTTGGCCCCAGGGAGACAGCACATCTCACGATTGATTCTATCTGGGTTGCAAATGATCAGTTCCATTTCTCTCAGCAAAGAGTCCCCATCCACTAGAATTCGTCTCCTGTGAGGCTTGTCCAGGGTTACTCGACGAGCAGATTCCCTCTGTTCATGCTGAGAGTCTTGGTGCTGATGCTGTTGGATGCTGTTCTGCTGGTGTTGAGGTTCCTGTTGTTGATGTTGGATTTCCTCCAGATGACGTTCCCTGACCTCTTCCGGCTGTTCCACTTTGTCATTAATAAAGTCAAGAACTTGGAAGCGATTTTGTAGCTCGAAAGTCTTCGCATGACACCTTGGCTTTCTACTCCTGCATGTCACATTCCTCCAAGCGTCCGTCTCCCTGTTTTGTAAACCAGCTTCTTTTCCACTAGCTCCTCCTTGCATTCCGTTTTCAAAAATGTCTTCTCAGCCCTATCCAAGAACTCCTCTCCCTGCCTAATAATGTGAAGATTTCAAACGTGTACCTCCAGCTGTTGAACCTTCTCCTCTAAGAGAGTGACCAGCTTGCATTTGCTGCGGGTGTACCCAAGGACATCTTGCAGCAGGAAAAGAAACATGCCACAGCTGTGGCAGGTGACTGCAGCAGCTCCCTCTTCCTCCATACCTGATAGTTTAGATAGTTAAATTGAAAAAGGTAAAACTGGGCTTTGCCTTCAAAGTGCCCTGGTAAAATCTATGTCAACCCCCTGTTTGCCAAGTTCTTATTGTCAACCTATCAAGAAAGAGGGTGCAATTCTATAGTGGTTATAGGTACTCCCCCAAGTTCCAACCCTACCTAGATGTTGTGGACAGGCAGATTGAGTCTGGATGGGTTCAAGGAAGAAGCAATTAATTCTTTCTAAGGTTGGGTAGTAAAGTGAAAGTGCGTGTGCCAAAGGGAGCAGAGATAAAGAGCTGCTAGCTCCTCCCCCTAGCTCGTCAATGAATCAGCTAGGACTAACAGCTGCTAGCTCCTCCCCCAGCTCGTCAGTTAGACCATGTGCTCATGTTATCCAAACTCGTCATCCTTTGCTCTCTCTTTTATTACCCCCAACGTCCTGCCTGGCTAAGGCTAATTCTCTCAACCCATCCTTATGTTGCCCTTTGATCCCATCTGTATCCCAGTCTTGCTGTCTAGAGCTAGATCATAAAACAATCTTCAAAGGTCCGTTTGGGCATTTGGCCCCATCTAATACCCCAATGAACTGCTCTCTGTTTATTACCTTCAGTTTCCCAACTTATCAAGCTATATACTATCCCCATTAACCAAGAATAATATCAAGTACTAATTATGCCTGCTCAACATCAAGCCATGGCTCCTACAATAAGAGAAGATTAATATTTACACCTACTTTCTGGGCAATCAGTATACATGTACTATTGTATCTATATCCAAGCAAGCAAAGCACACAATAATCCTTCCAAAAATAATTAACAGCCGTTACTAACTAGACCTGCTCACCAACTAGCAGGATAGGCAAAGTACATATAATTTCACAGTTACATAGTTTCATATGCGGTAAGGCATTACTTATCACTACATAATAACCTCCCAGAATCTACATTCTCTACATACACACACTACCGACATAAGATCTCTACAATATGCTTGTGACATACAGTATTGTAAATACTAACATATTTACTAAGCAATCATCATTACAATTCATGTCATGAGGAATTCTGACACAACAATGACCTTAATAGATTAGAGAACTGGGCCAAAACTAACTGAAAAAATTTCAACAGGGAGAAGTGTAATGTACTACACTTGGGCAGAAAAAATGAAATGCACAAATAAAAGATGGGTGGCACCTGACTTGACCACAGTACATGTGAAAAGGGATCAAGGAGTCTTAGGCCATTTCTGCACTGCGGCCCCATCCTAGCATGCATTGAAGCCAGCCTGTGATGTGTGCAACCACACAGCATCATTGTGATCCTGCTCCTGTTGCATCCCTAGCTGTTGCAATGACACATTATAGTATTACCAGAAAAGAAAATCTGATAATAGGCCCCTTTCGTGTGACAATTGCATCAACTGGGGCTGTGCAGAAAGGGTGGAAGCACTAGCAAGGAACTTCCTTCCTCAGTGCAGCACAGGGGGAGGCTGACTGCACTGCAGAAGGAAGGAGCATGTCCTGAGCACTACCATCCGTCAGCAGCTGGCCGGGTGCAGAGGGGAACAGTCAGGACACGCTCCCATCCCAGCAAAGACACTGCTGGGATCATGACAGGACATTCTGGGATGCAGGTAAAGTGCAGGAAGGGCCTGAGTAGACCACAAGCTGAACATGATTCAGCAGTGTGATATGGGAGCTAAAGAAACCAATGCTATTCTTGACTGCATCAAGGGAACTATAGTGTCTAGGTCAAGGGACATGATAGTACCACTCTATTCTGCTTTGGTGTGACCCCACCTGGAATACTGTGTCCAGTTCTGGACACCACAGTTAAGGAAGGATATTGACAAGCTGGAAAATGTCCAGAGGAAGGTGACTAAAATGGTAGAAGGCATGAAAACCATGCCATATGAGGAGAGACTTAGGGAGCAAGGTATGTTTAACCTGGAGAAGAGAAGGTTAAGAGATGACATGATAAGTATTTGAAGGGATGTGATATGGAGTATGGAGCAAAACTGTTTTCTATTGCTCCAGAGACTAGGATATGGAGCAATGCCTTCAAACTTCAGGAAAAGAGATACTATCTGAACATTAGGAAGAGCTTCATAACAGGAAGAGCAGTCTGACAGTGGAATGCGCTGTCTCAGCATGTGGTGAAGTCTCCTTTTTTAGAGGATTTTAAACAGAGGCTGGATGGCCATCTGTTAGGAATGCTTTGATGGCGTATTTCTGCAAGGCAGGAGTTGGACTTGATGGCCCTTGTGGTTTCTTCCAACTCTGTGATTCTGTGATTCTATGATTCAGTTAATGATGCCATTCTATTTGAGTTGTGTACTGTTAGATCAATGGTTCTCAATCTGTGGGTCCCCAGATGTTTGTGGACTTCAGCTCCCAGAAGCCCCAGCCACTATGGTCAATGCTCAGGGCTTCTGGGAGCTGAAGTCCAAAACATCTGGGGACCCACAGGTTGAGAACCACTGTGTTAGATGCTCATCTTTTGATTTCTGCCATTAGAGTTCTTCGTAGGAATGGTGTAGGAGCAGAGTTGGCAAAATGTGACGTTAAGTCATCATTTTGCCTTCTGCCAGTCCATCCCTTGGATTTTGAATTGTTAGAATGTTTTTGTTTTCTTTTGAGGGGCTTTTTTACATGTACCAGGCCCTCATGATGAGATGTTCAGTGTCCTGCAGTGTGTTTCAGAAGTTCAGCACTCTTGAGTGGTCATTGTGGTTTAAATCGGGTTTGAAAGGGATGGTTCGTTACCTAGATGGTTGGTTAAGGTTGGTTCTGGGCAGTGTGCTCTGTTAATGCGTGAATTTTATTCCCTCATGGAGGAGTTGAATGTGCCCTTAGCTCAGGAAAAGGCTGAGGGGCCAGCCACTTCTTTGGTTTTTTTAGGTATCAAGATTGATAGCTCACAGCAGTATTGTAGATTGCCTCCAGAGAAGTTGGATGAATAGGAGGGTGTCTTCTTTTTTAGGGCTTCATATGGCCATAGATAGGGAGCTACAGGAGCTTACTGGATATCTTAATTTTGAATGTAAGATGGTTGCTCCTGGCAGGGTCTTTTTGAGACAGCTCTGTGATATCATTGCTGATGCTCAAAATCCTCACCATAGGATCCCACTGTCTAGAGGAATAAGGGAGGATTTGTTGGTTCTCCAGGAGTTTCTTGCCTAATTTAATAGTGTGTCATTTTGGAGCGATGAGTTGTGCCTTCATGACATGTTAAAGATATTTCGGATGCAGCTGGTTCTATAGGATTTGGCATTTATTTTAGAGGACATTGGTATGCTTAGTGTTGGCCAGAGGAATGGAATCAGGCTGGTTTGTTGTGCAATTTTAATCTTTTTAGTGTTTTTTCCTGTTGTTGTAGCAGTTAGGACTTGGGCTATGGATCTGTCTAACTCTTCCATGCATTTTTGGTGTGATAACATGGTGACTATCCATGTTATTAACACAATGTCTTCTAAATTGTTGTTTTACCATGTTGACGTTTCACCCCTTACCAGGTACCATTTTTGGGAAATCACCTCGAAGGCCTTACAGTGTTTGGGCCTTCATGGTGTGAGGCTGCCTCCACTGCTTCAGGCATGGGTTTTGGCCCACAAGATATCCAACACATTGGGTGTTGAAATATGTTGCTGCAAAGAAGTATGTGCATCTTCTTAAGTACTGAAAGGATGTTGCCTAACTAATGTTGTTTTAATTTTCTCTGTCTGTTGTTAGATTCTAGGTGCTGTGTGGCAAGAAGGTACGTCTTGATAAATGACCACGGCATGGTGTTCTGGGCTGCACACCAGGCCTGAAATTGCCATTTCGGAGCTCAACCAGGGTTGAGCGATGTTGCTACTATGGAGTGGCTGGGCAGAAGGGGCCTCCAGTGGAATGGTTTCTTGCCTCTGTTGTTTGAGGAGCGTACTGGGCCTCCTCCTGATGTGTTAGTCATTCACCTTACGAGAAATTATTTGGTCTTGCTGAATGGAAAGGCCCTAGTTTTAAAAGCATTAAAGGATTTTCAAACGATAGAAAGTCATTGTCCTGGAGTCTCTATGGTTTTTTTTTAATACCATTTTGCCCCATCAAGTTTAGCATGGGGAGCAGGTGATCCTAAACACCTCCTCCTGTTCTATTTCCAGGCCAACACAACTTAAATAGGTTAGGTCAAATAAAGTGGCTCATATTTAACCCAATTTTCTTTGCCTGATCTTGTTATTTCATGGTTGATCCCCAAATAGCATTCCATATTCTTTTAAATTAAGACGTAACATTTAAAGTTTTAAGTTTCTTTAATGAGAATGAAATCTTTAATCTGGTTCCTATGAGCAATGTCAAAATAATATGCTTAATCTGAAGCCATTTATTGTGGCCTGTAAAACTGGTAAGAATAACAAACCACCACAAATTTTCTGGTTTATTGGTTTTGAAAGCTCTTGAGACCAGAATGTATAAACATACATGTACTAAGGTCACACATATAGATATATTCTAGTGGTGTTGCACGCCCACAAACATATCAGAATTAATAAAAACCGTTTTAACTAGTCTCAGAGGGTTATTGTGTTAGCAGTGAGCTAATGTAAGGATTATTTCTTTCAGATGGGGAATGCTAGATTTTCCCCCAGTCCTCCACAGCTGTTTCAGTGTCTAAGTCTGTTTCCCATAATGTTCTGAAGCATGAATCAAAAATGAAATGATGTTATGTAAACCAAAGGTACAAACCAAAGGCTTGTTTATTTCTTCAATGGATTCCCTGAATGCATGCAGATATTTTCATAAAATGTCATGGCTTGTAGTGCATCACCAATTACTTTCAGTTTTATCAAAAAGTTACTTGTGTAATTGTTAACCAACTATCTGTTAAAGAATGATGAGCTTGGCAGTCAGACCCAAGCTCCAAGAGGAATGTGTTAACTGGTTAACTGCGCTGCAAAACAACTCTGTTCCCTGTTGCTGCTTCTCTTCAAGGTCGCCAGCTGTGAGCACTGAGAGGAGACAGGAACAGAATGGTTTTCCTGATAGGTAGAATGTTTAGTCTGTTTCTAGTTTCCAGTTTCACACGGAACCAGTGCTATGTTTTCCTGTGTGAAACTCATGACGTCTGTCTGTTTCCAAATGCTATATGTAAGGCGTGTGAATGCCTTTGTGTTCACTACTGCTTTTTCCTTTGCTACTTTTCCTGCTTTGATCATGTAACTCAAATAAAGACTGTTAGACTTAGCCAATGAAGCTGTGTGTGCTGGTTTTTTTCTCCAGGCATGAAGATGTGGGGTCAGCTGTCTTTGGCTTACACCCCGGTTTTTCCTGACACTGTCTGTAATCTCACCTAATTGTCTTTTAACCGTGTTTTAGAGATGTTATTAAAACCAATACATAGGTCTCTTGTTTAGAAAATTCATTTGTTGATTCAGTTTTGAACAGTTGAACAGTTTTTCCATTGTGATTTTGTTGTGAGTGACTTTGAGTTCTGATTTTAGAAGAAAGGTCAGATATTAAATGATAAATACAAATAATGCATGTACATGTTAAAAAGCAACAGTCCCGAATCTAAGACAGATCCATGAAGGAACATACCTTATATTCCTCTTTCCCATTGTTTAACCAGTTACTGATCCATCAAAAGGCCTGTCTTCTTATTACACAATTGCTACCTTTGTTCAGAAAGGCTACATGAAGGACTTTGACAAAAGGTTTTGGAAAATCCAAATACACATTGTTTATCACTTCATTATCCTTATCAGCCTGCTTGCTGATTCTCTTGAAGAAGTCTGAAAATTTAGTGAGGCGGGACTAGACATTGCAGAAACCATGCTGATTCCTCTTTGGCAAGATATGCTTGATATTTATCTTTAATCAAGCTTTTGCTGCTTCTCAGTTTTCTGGAACAAAGGCTATTTTTAAAATATTTTTTATTCTTAAGAAGGTATATTTGTATATAAATCATAACTTAAAAAACAGACAAAAAAGACAATAATTCTTCAAATATATATATGTATATAAAATGGTAATTATTGTGTGTGTGCGCATAAATCAAAATAAGAAAGTAGAAAAAACTTAATCTAACTAATCTAACGAAACTAAAATACGTAAATCAAAATAACATCCAACAAACAATATATTCAGTATTTATCATATTAGTTTAACCCTTATATTAGCAGTTACTACCTAGTAATATTTATTAGTAATATATTATATTAATATAATAATGTCCTATGCATATCTTGTCTTTATCTCTATTTCCCTTTCTTTTTAAAAATCACTAAATACTAAAAACTCAAACATGTTTCTCTTTACACATATCATCTCTGGATCTCTTATCAACTCAAATTCATAATAATCTTATATTCCTCTATCCTCTTTTGCTTCATTCTATCTTTATGTTCAAGTTGAACACTTTTACGCCCTTTCCACACGGCATTTGCCATGCAAAAGGGCTCCTGGAGCATCGCACGATTGTGAGGAGCAATCTGCATGATGCACTCACAATCACGCAACGCTCCAGGGGCTGGCAGGCACCGATCGCGCACCTTTTCATTTTCGGCTGGAAGCCAAAAATAGTGTGCGATCGCACATTGCTCCTGGACCCCGTGTGCCCTTACCTGGTGTGCGGAGCCTCCGGAGCCGCACTAGTTGCGCTTCCCTGCCCCAGTGCAGCCTGGGAAATTTCCAGGTTGCACTGTGGAAGGAAGAGGTGGGACTCTCTCATGAGCAGGCAGCTCATGCGGAGCTGAAGCAGCAGGGACGCGAGAGCCTCCCACCAGAGGCTGCTCGTACAATCCCCACACCTCAGCACCGGAAAAAGGAAAGGTGCGGAAAGGGCTTTAATTGAGCCACAAGAATACAATTCCAAAAGATTTGTAAAAATTCATTTCAGTTTTCCAAGCTTTCTCAGTTCTTCACATTTAAAATCCCTGAATTCCTTCAGTAACTCCAAAAAAATATACAGGTATTTCCTCTTGTTCAAACTGAGAATCCACCTTACTCAATAAGCCAAAGCAGAAAGCTCAATTTTTTTAAAAAAAACTCTTGGGCATTGGGCATGAGGGAGAGGCATTTAGAATTCACAGCCAAAGAGCTCTTTGGCCTCAATAAACTACAAACCCCAGAATTCCATATGACATTGAAAGTAGAATAATAGCACTATAGCAGTGTAGTGTGGCAATGGTCTTGGACTGCTTATTTGTTGAAGCATAATAACAGTAAATTATTTTAAAAAAAGTTTTCCCACTGTCAGTTGCAACAGTTCCCAGTAGATGGCATCTGGAGCTATTTCACATAAGTTAATATCTCAATCAGGTACTTTTAGACTCAGTTAATAATCCAAATTCAAATTGTAAAAATCCACAATGGGTTATTAACCAAAGTCAATCGAAGAGGAATTTCATTTTAACATTTCAACTTCCTTTTTTCAAAAAAAATATAAAGTTGGTTTTATTCCACATCATTCCAATGGAGTGAAATTTAAAGGTATGGGGAAAGTTTTCTTCCATTAAAAGGTTTCCAATGGAATGAAATCATCATTCCAATAGAGAAAGAATGAAGAAAGAAAGTACATATTGTCTCTTTAAATCTCAAGACCAGGGAAGGTACACACAAGAGAGTCAGCTTACTTATATCATGGGCTTGTTATTCCTTATTTATTCTTCTTTAAATCAATCTTCCTCAATACAAGAGATGCTGGCTCTTATAGGTATGTAATATCCATTAATGGGTGAGAAAATCCTCCCTCCCCACTTTCCATCAGCAGCTGTTATCTTACATTGCCTCACTGCTGCAATCTGCCACTCCATTCCTGAGCAGGTGCTTATGCAGGCTATGATATGGTGATACATTCAAAAACCTTCAGGTCTCCCATAAATCAGAAAGCTGCTGCTCTGACAGAAGGATCCCCCTCTGTCAAAGGGCATGCCATTAGAAGACAGACTCAGTGGCAGAGCAATAAATCATGTCAGCCATACATAAAGCTAGAACTGGAAGCCTGAACAAAGGCTAATGTTAAAGACATGTTTCTCCCAGAAGATCAGCAGTTTCACATCTGATTTCTTTAAGAACTTTCCGATACATACCATCCAGACCCAGACCACTTCTGCATTAAACTGCTATAGTGCTATTATTCCACTTTCAACATCCTATGAAATCCTGGGGTTTGTAGTTTAGAGAGGGGTCTCAAAGCACCTCCAGCAAGAATGTTCCAAGCTGCAAACTTGCTGCCTTCAGTAGGAATGCAACTCCAACTGTGCACCTATCCCCAGAGCATTACCCAAATGTCTGCATTTTATCTGACATTGGTTTGGGATTTCAACTGCCTTACTACATTCTGATGAAAATAAGAGTAGGAGGGATAGAGAGGGTAGGACACCAGCTCAAATCTGTAAATTACTTCAGGCAGATGTAGATGTTGAAAAACAAGTGGTCAAAATCTTACAGCAATTGTACATTCATGGTCATGGGACAAGAGTACAATAATCCTACTGTAGTAATCAGAGGCTCTTTCCGCACCTTACCATCTTCCGGCACTGAGGTGTGGGGATCGCGCGAGCAGCCTCCGGTGAGAGGCTCTCGCGTCCAGGGTCTTTCGGCTCCACGCGAGCTGCGTGCTCGCGCGAGAGCCTCGCCTCTTCCTTCTGCAGTGCAGCCTGGGAGTTTCTCAGGCTACGCTGGGGCAGCAAGCACGACCAGCGCAGCTCCGGAGGCTCTGCACGCCAGGTAAGTGCACACGGAGCCTGGGAGCAATGCGTGATTGCACACCATTTTCGGCTTCTAGCCGAAAATGAAAAGGTGCACAATCGGCGCCTGCCAGCCCCTGGAGCATTGCGCGATTGTGCGACGCTCCAGGCCCTCTTTCACATGGAAAATGCCATGCGAAAGGGGCCTGGGTCTCTGTGATTCACACAAATGAGGTTAACTGCACCTGCACAATGCATTGTTTAGAACCTTCTAGAGCTGTTATGGAGGTATTTTGGCGGTAGCCCCTCCTCCGTGTTCCCACTCAAACCCCCAGATCCTTTTTGTCCACCATAGCAGCAGCATTAAAAGGAACAATTAGTCAGAAGATATTATTATATCTAATAACTGTGGCAAGGTTGACATATGCGCAGCACTGGAAAGAAAAAAATATATTGATATAGAACAGTGGTTCTCAACCTGTGGGTCCCCAGATGTTCGTGGACTTCAGCTCCCAGAAGCCCTGAGCATTGACCATACTGGCTGGGGCTTCTGGGAGCTGAAGTCCATGAACATCTGGGGACCCACAGGTTGAGAACCACTGATATAGAAGAATGGAAGTTAAAAGTCCTGGATATGATAGAGATGGAAAAATTAGCATTTTCTTTAAAGAATAAATCTATCCAGAACTTTGAGAAAGAATGGAAAAGAGTATTGGATTGGGTAAGGATATAAATGTATAAGAAATCAAAGAAGAAATAATGTAACTGTTGTTCTCTCTGTAAGATGGAAATTATGCTTAGAATGGAATGGAAATAAGCAATTTCAACTGAAAGATTTAAGCATGGAAGTGTGTGTGGGAGGGTTTATTTTTGAGACAAACTTTCAATAAAAAAATTATAAAAAAAGAGAAAAGAACAGTTAGTTTTGGATTTTGTCTTCAGTCATTAGGATTCTTGACTCAGACTGCTTATTCTTTCTCAACTTTCTTCTGCAATTTAACTTGGTAACTTCATTTGCTTGCTTTGACTTGGACTGTTTCTTAGCTTTTCTCTTGGCTTATCCTCTCATGGCTATTCTGTTTCTGTTACTATGCCAGCCAGATCTTTTAAGAAGTGTTTCACTCATAGAGCAAAAATCCCAAATCCCAATAGCCATTCCCATTGCCTGTTGTTGTGCCTCACAATATTGAGTGCACTGTACGGTGAGGATTCCCCAAGCCTGGAAAAAATGCTCTTCATACTTGAAGCCCCTCCTCTATGAGCAGGCATTGTGTTACTGGGGGTCCCGTGGAGGACCCATCACCGTGCTCAATATAATGGAGGAATGAGAATTAGCCAGAGCACAAGCTATAGCGTACGAGAGGCAGGGTAACTTAGCGAGATCTTAAAGCCCAATTTTTATGGGGTCAAGCCAAACCAAAAACCACACCAGATTGCTAAAGAAATGATTTTTATTTTTATTTTAATTAAAAATAAGTCACTGCGCACGTTCGCACTTATGCACTCACTCACACAAGGGCTAAAAAGAAATAAGTGAGAAAATTGATAGGGGATTTATAGGGGGTTGGATTTGGGAGATACTGCACCTGGTCCTGGAATCTGGGAGTCCGAGATGGCAGTGGTTGGTGAGGAAACGGGTCTCAGCACATGGAGGGCTGAGGGGAACGCTCAGCAAACAGAGTGACAGCAAGCGGAAAGGAAACCAGGAGCGATCTGAGGAACCACTCAAAATCAGGGGGTTTTACAGGGGAAAATGTACCTTGGGGCTAATCCTTTCCCGGGGAGAACAATGGTTTGAGGAGCTAAGACAAAGCTCCAAAATGTGCAAGATTTGGAGTACAAAGCTCCGAAATGTCAGAGTGCTTAGTTTGATTGGATTTGCCAGGGTTCGTCAAAAGCCTTGGCAGTATGGAAATTGCCCTCACTTGACAGACAGAATGTCAGGAGCGCTAATCCTGTCAAACTATCATCTCGAGGCAGAGGATCTTTTGTGTGCTTTAACTATTTGCATGTCTGGAGGGCTCCTGGGGCTACGTGGCAGATTAAGTCACTGGCCAGACCGGGCTTTTCCAAGTATTGGCTGTATGGCCACACCTGCCTACGTGCTCTTCCGGGGGACCCTGTCAGACACGTGGAGTGATTTTTAATATCAGACATGTGGAGATCTAATAAAATATTAGGAATTAATAAATTGTAGACCCCGGGAGAGGGCTAGCTGACCGCAGTAACACTTGACTTGTCCAGATGCTCCTTCAACATCCAGTAGATCCTCTGCTCCACACACTTTTTTGGTGCAGACTCCTCCTTCATCCACCTCATGGGTTGCATCCAAGCAACCTTCTATCAAGGCTCCTTCAGCCAAAAATGCCAAGTGTCCTGCATCTGATCCTGCAGCTGGTACTGATAAGTCAAAGGATGAGGGTTTCTGCATCAGGGTTCTTTCGACATTGGGATAGTTTCTTGATATCAAGACTGCTTCCCAGTGTGCCAAATGCAGGCACCACAAAGAGAAAAAGAAGGCCAAAGATCTTACCCAACCTTAGTTGCCATCTTTGGTGGTCCCTGAAGTCACGTCTGGACCAGCATCACCAGACCACTTGCCACTTCATTTTTCCCTGACTCAAATTCTTCAGCCCTCAATTCCACACCACTCTCCAGAGGCTGCTCAAGCATTGGTCATGTCAGATGGTGAGATAGTTAACTTTTCCTCTTTTGGGCCTCAGCATTCTCTGGGTCTTCCAGCTCAGTCTGAGCCACAATCATTGATGCCTGGGACTTGTTCTTCCAGGGATGCCCCTCTACCACCTGGTTGGCATAGACCTATGTCTCAATGCTCATCTTCAGGTTCGTTCTGATATTTCATTTCATCAGCTCTGAGGGTATGAGACTGACTTTCTCTAGTTCATCATAGATCCAGATGATATCATTGCCCTCCAGCTGAGGCTGAGGCTGAGGCTGGGCAGTATGACTTTAGGCATTGCACTCCACCCCATAATGCTGTCTATATTCTCCTGCCCCCTCTGAAGGAGATTCTCTCTCTGAGGATGCTGTAGCGTAGTACAATCCTGATTACTATTACACCAGGTGCTGTAGTCCAGTCCCTCAATGGTACGCTTATGTTTATTGAGATCCAAGTCCGTCTTAGTATTACCACGGTCAGGACTTTCCCCTTACTGTTATACAACGAGGCATGGAGAATCAGTGGATCAGAACAGGCCTTCTTGTTCTTCTAAGCATTGTCTTTGGTCCCAATCTCCTATGCAAACCCATCCTTCTCGCAAGGTGGTGTCATCTCCACTATCTACAGAAACGCAGGAATGTCCTGCAACCACTTCCTCCACCAACAAGCCTCAGGTATCCCCTTCAGCTACCAGCATGCCTGTCCTTACCACTGCTTCCACCATTGTCCCTTGTACCACTGTTTCCACCAGTGCTCCAATGGTTTCTTCAGCTGTGGCGCCTTCTCCACACCATCATTCTTCTCCATCTATTGCACCTCCTGCTGTGACTTCATTGACATCTCCACTCAGATTGCACCATCACTGCTCTGCACCCACTGTATCGTATGACGCTGACTTGGATTCAACTTCATCTTCCTCCATTTTTGTCCAGCGTTCACCTCATAAAATTCTTGGCAAACATGAAGCTGTTTTGCCCACAGACAACATCTATGGAGTTGCTGCTATGGATAGACAAGTCCCTCCAATTTGATACTAAGTTGCATGAACAGGAACCTGAGGACCTATTCTTCAGGAGAATTCAACCAAGGGTTCCTACACCTTCTTTCAGCTCTCCTTAAAATTGTGAGATAGTGTTGGAGGAACCCATCATCTCTAAGACCTATATCTAAGATTTTTGATTCTAACACTGATTAGGCTCTCTCAGCACCCAAAGCCCAACTCTACTGTCGTTGAGGCTGCACAGAACAAGACAAGTCAGAAGAAAGTAGCAACCCCTACTGAACAAAGAAGATTGCAAGCTTGATGTCCTTGCTAAAACAATCTACTCCACCACAACATTGCCCTTCCACGTCGCTAACTACAAGATGTGCACGTCAGCATATCAGCATCATCTGTGGGAGTGAGTGACATGACTTTTGGTGAAACTCTCAGATGACAACCAACATTTGGCAGCAGCTCTCCAATCTGAGGTCTTAGCATCACAGTAACTTACAACAATGAAGCATGTTGCTGACTGCAGCACAAAATCTCTTGCATGGGCCACAGCCTTATGCCACCATTCCTGATTATGTTCCTTGGGTCTGTCTCACCAATTGAGGATTTGCCATTTGACGAGTCTGGGCTGTTCCACAGAAACACTGATGATACTTTGGAACTTACCTGGAAGACACAGACCACTGTCCATAAGTTCAGCTTGTCTTCTGGTCTTTCAGGCCTAGATACTCATGGTCGAGGCACCTGTCAAGTTCTAAATGAGCCTACAGGGTGGTTCCTTCAAAACAGACCAGAGCCTCTTTTCCCGCACTACCACGATGTCATCTATACCATCCCATTACTGATCCATCTTATAAAAATAAGTCATTGGAGAGCAAGTGTCAGCTTTGGTTCTTTCATGGCCTCCTTCTTTCCATTCTCCCTTTCAGCAACAGACTCCATCCCTACCATCATGACTGATTCTTTGGTCCTCAACATTGGTATGAGCTACGTGATCAAATTCACCAAACATCCACCTACCGGTATAGTTCATGTTATCACTTCTTCTATCACTCTTTTGGAGGAGATAGATACCCTTCTCAAGAAAGGAGCCATCAAACCCATAAAACTATACTCATTCCACAGGAGTTTTTCTTTCCTATTTCACCATTTTGAAGAAGGATGGTAGACTTCTCCTCTTTCTGGGCCTGAGGGCCATGAATTTGTTTATACATCCCAGGTGTTTCCATATGGTCCATATGGTCACCTTGAATTCTATCCTTTGTTGCTGAAAGAAGGAGACTCGTTTATGACCATTGACCTCAAAGATACTTGTTTTCACATTGGGATCCAGCCATCGCACCACCACTTCCTCTGCTTTGCCATAGGAAGGGAGCCCTACCAATTTCACGTCCTGCCTTTTGGACTGCCTACCACCCCACGCATCTCTACAAAGCGCATGGCAGTTGTGGAGTCTTGGTTATGCCAGCAGGGTGACATCATCTTTCCATACATAGATGACATAGATGACTTGTTACCCTGTTTACTGGGGGTCCCAGGAGGGACACCTAAATAACCAGACAACAACACACAATTTTGGGGAAAATTACCTGGAGCACTCACTTAAGCTAGCGAGAGGTAGGGTAACTTAGCAGGATCTTGCAACCCAATGTCTATGGGGTCAGGTCAGCCAAGCAGCCACACAAATGTACAGTAATGAAAATGATACATTATTGCAGACAAAAAAATATTAAAGATACCACAGTCACACAGCTAACTAAGAGAATAGAGACTGAGCTAAGGATATAGATTTTGGGGAAAATGGGTGATACGACACCTGTCTCGTCGTCCTGGACCTTACAGAGAATCTAGGGGTGCAGAGCTCACCAAGCACAGCAGCAGCAGGGCTCGATGGAAGTTCGGAGCGATCTGAGGAAGTTCTCAGAATCAGGGGTTTTTATAGGTTGAATTGGGACTACAGGCTCTGCCTTACTCGGGGACAACAATGAGTTTTGAGTGTGAGACAATGTCTCAGAAAGGTCACAATTTAGCATGATTGAGTTAAGTCCGAACAGACAAAGAGGCAGACTGTATGCAAACGCTCAGTGCTTAGCCTTTAAGCTTCTAGCTTGCCAAGTTACCTGCTCAGGGCAGGGAGTCCTTTGTAAACAGCGTGCATATATAATGAGGGTGTTTGCAGAGAGGTCTCCTAAAGCGGGGATCTGGCTATTTCTGGCCTGCCTGTATTGTCTTGGGATATTGCAGCGTTTGATGGCCGTGCCTAGTTCTGGGCTTGTCCAGGGGCCTCTCAAACACGTGGAGAGGGGTGGTGGAAGAGAGCCAAATTATTGATATCAAAATGATATCTTTATGCTATCTCCAAGGAGGCCTAACCTGCAGTAACAGACTGACTCCTTGCTGCATGTTCCAGATCTCACCTCCTTTCAGATTTATATCTCATCCTTTAGTTGCTCAACTATCTAGTCTCATTGTCAACTTCAACAAGTCTCACTTGCAGCCGTCTCGTGCCATCCAGTTCATCAGAGCAGTGCTTGACTCCCTTCTTCGAGACCGGTTTCACACTCTGTGTCATGCTGTTCTTCCCTGCTGCCAACCTTGTTCAGGTTCTCCTCAGCCTTCTGGCCTCCATGACCTTTGTGATCCTGAATGCTTGCCTGTGAATGTGACCACTTCAGGGCTGGCTCCTCCCTGCATTCAATGTGTTACCGCAGTTTCTAGCCAGACTTGGGGGGCACCGGATATCATTTTGATATTAATAATTCAGCCTTCCTTACCCATTCCTTCCCATGTGCTTGTGAGGCCCCCAGACAAGCACGCAAATAGGCTCAGTTGCTAATCGCCGGAATATTCCAAAACAATACAGGCAGGCCAGAAATAACCAAACTGCCGCTTCAGGAGACCTCACGGCAAGTACCCTCATTAGGTATGCACACTACTTACAAAGAACTACCTGCCCCGAGCAGGCAGCTTGACGAGCCGAATACTCAAGTGTCAAGCACTCTGCATTTGCATACTAGCTACCCTATTGACAATTTGGACCTAACTCAATCATGCTAACTTCTGACCTTTCGGAGACTTTGTCTCCAGCCCCAAACTCATTGTTTTCCCCAAGAACGGACTAGCCTACGGCTGCAATTTCCCCTATAAGAACCCCTGATTTTGAGCACTTTTTTGGATTGCTTGAATTGCTGGACCACCTTGCTGCCGCTTTGCTTGGTGAGCCTTCCCTTCAGTCCCACGTACTGAGAACCTCCATATCCACGAACTCTATCTTCAGACTACCCAGGCTTCAGGACAGGTGCAATATTTCCCATACCAAACCTCTTCTTATAATACCTCTATCCCACTCCAACCTTTATTTCTATAGTTGTTTGTGTGAGTCTGTTGCACACACGTGTTTGACTGTATTTTAATAAAACACCATTTATTATTTCATATCTGTTTGCTCCTTGACTCAGCCTGACTCCGTAGACATTGGGTTCAAGATCTCGCTACGTTATCCTGCCTCTCGCATTGCTAACTGGTGCTCTTTGACTAATTTCCCCAACTTGTATAATTTGGAGAGCATTTAGGTGTCCCTCATGGGACCCCCAGAAATCAGGGTAACAAATGTCCTTATGGATTCACCTCAGATGCGATTGACAATTTCAAGGGCAGGTCATTGCTCTTTGGAGTGGTAGCTCCACACTGACAATCTGCTAGTCAGGATGCCTTTCTTCCGCATCAGCCCACGAAGTCTCTGACAACAGACACATCCATAGACAGTTGGGGCACCCACATGGATAGTCTCTGCATCAAGGAGCAATGGACGAACTGTGAAACTGAGCTTCACATCAACACACTCAAGATGTTGGTGGTAGAGAAAGCTCTTCATGCTTTCGAGTCTCTGACAAGGCACCAAGCAGTTCAAGTAATATCAGACAACACCATAGTTGTCTATTACTTGAACAATCAAGGAGGCACACAGTTGAAGACTCTTCTGCACTTCACTCTTCAAATCTGGGACTGCTGCCTAGACAGAGACATCCAACTGTCAGTGATTCATCTTCCAGGAGATACTCTCAGCAGATGGTCTCAGCAGATCACCAGTGTCCTGCCACAAATGAAGGCTCCATTCAGATCCCTAGAATAATCAACGGAATTGTCTCCTAGAGAAAATCATGCCACAGGCTGACTAAGGCCATTTCTGCACTACACTGCTATAGTGCTATTATTCCACTTTCAATATCCTATGAAATCCTCGGGTTTGCAGTTTAGGGAGGGGCTTTTAGAATTCTCAGCCACAGAGCTCTTTGGCCTCAATAACTCCAGAATTCCACAGGATGTTCAAAGTGGAATAATAGCACTGTAGTGTATAATAATAATAGCAAAGTGGAATAATAGCAGTGTAGTGTAGAAATTGCCTAAGTTGTTATTCCAAAATCAGACTGAAAAAGAATCACATAATCCATTTAATCTATGAAATCATGGAGGTGATTTATCACAACATGCTTGGCCACCCTGTGTCCAGCTTCCATCATGAGGTGGTAATTATGTAGCTCTACAGATATTGTTGGACTGCAACTCCCATAATTCCGCGCCATTACCTATGCTGGAGAGGGCTTGCTGGAAGTTTCATTTTCCCAAAGTCTTGGAGCCACACGCTTTCCACCCCTTTTGTACAGTTTTGTTGGGTACCCTGTCACTTCTGGGTTCTGCCCATTCTTTAAAGCCATAGATAGCCTGGGAATGTGGTAACTAGAAATGCCTCCTCCCATTAGAACCTACCTGAGAACTCTTGTTCCATCACAGAAGCCCTTATCAATGGAGGACATTTTTCAGTTATGCCTATACTGCAGAATAAATTTTGCCTTCTTGTGTCCCATATTGGAAAAAAGGAGGGGCATAAATTGAATAAATAAATAGCTCCCTATCAATAGAAAGGTGAGAAAAACTGTGTTATTCCAATGAACTTCTTAGAACTGTTGCTTCCTTTGAATAATATTTTAGTCTGCTGCAATTTTTTGCTCATTCTGAGGCTGTTCTTTTAATTATTATCCCATGTTTATCAACAAATAATTGTTGTAATCCACTTTGAACATATTTTATACATAAAGATGTGATGTATATTAAAACAACCTTACCTTAATGTTTGACATAGGGCAGTAAGTATACAGATCAGAAGGGGTCACACCCCATCCTCCAAAGGATGTATTATTGTCTTGTTGAAACATGTCCTCCTCTCAAGGTGTCTCTCCCTTTGCCTCTTTCATCTCATTGAACTTCCCATGCCCTTTACCTGCTGCTGTGTTAAGGAACACATCTTTCATGTGATAGAAACTGCAGACTCAAAGAAAAAGATACAGATCTGAAAAAAATATTATACTTATTGCAAATTTTGATGACAAATCAGTAGCAAAGTTCTGAACATGGTGTCTTTAATAACAGCACTAGCTGTAAAGAGGTAGCTGAGAAGAGGAAGGAATGTCTAAGGAGACAGAAGATGTCTCTTTCCCACTGTGCTTTAATATCAGTTTAACTGTCAGGAATGCCTTCTATGGAATCCTGGGATTTGTCATTTGGTGATGCACTAGAGCTTGCTGTCAGAATTTATATTTGTATACCTTATGGAACTACAAATCCCAGTATCCATAGAAGGGCACCACCACAGTTAAATTGACAGCACTTTGATATCACTTTAACTATGATGGTGCCCTTCTAGGGATACTGAGAACCCTCCCCCCCCGCTGCCAACACTCCCCATCCACCCTTGCCCAGTATGTTGTATTAAAGACGAAGGCGTTCTTCATTCTCCAAATTATACTTTTGAGTTCCATCATGAGTACCTTGTACATCTCCCCTACCCATGCTTGCAGAAAGCTTAGTCAAAGGCTTTCTCATATCTCTTCACTGTGCATGCTCCAGGACCTCTTGCTTTGGCCATAACCCACTTGTGACACCTGTACTGAAATGATCTCTTCACTCTCCAACATCCCCAGTTATAAAGCCAGCAATGGGGAGTCATTTGGAAGACAGTGCTAAGCCTGACTCTGTACAAGCCTACCGTCATGTGTTCAACATGGTAAGGTGGGAGACTGTTGAACTTTGCACCCAGGTCACCATGCCAGCGGCATCTGAAGAAAAGCAGCCCATGTCCCAAGTGCTGGGCTACAACTCGGGGACTCTTCTGCCCCATCCCTGCCACGGAGTTTCTTCCTTCCCACGCTTTGGCCATTTCTGCCCTAGACTATTCTAGTGCTATCATTCCACTTTCAACATCCTGTGGTGTCCTGGAGTTTGCAGTTCAGGGAGGGGCCTTTAGAATCCTCAGCCGGAGAGCTCTTGGGCCTCAGGAAACCACAAACTCCAGGATTCCACAGAATGCTGAAAGTGGAATAATAGCACGGCAACAGTCTAGCGCCCAGGCGGCCTCCAGCAGGCCCGCTTCCCACGAACTCCCGCCGGTGAGGCCGCACTCCTATCACACCAAAGCGGTGGGGAACCGGCGAGGGGAGAGGAGGCGGGCCGCCGCCAAACGGGGGCGCCCTCGCCCCGGACGCCGGCCGGTCCTCCTCCGTGGGAGGGGCACGTCGGGCGGGGGAGACGGGCAGAGCCTGCACTGAGGGGGGCTGTTTGGTACCCTTGCGGAGGGCTGCCCAGGGAGAGTCTCGCATCATCTGCCCCGAAGCGGCCGGCCCAAGGCTCGGCCTCTGCGTGATGCGGGCCCCGCCCCGCGGAAGCTGTCGCCGGCCACGGAGGCCCGAGGAGGCCGCGAAGGATGCTCCTGGGCGGCGGCGCGGCGCGGCGTCAGGGATGCTGGCGGCGACACGGAGGAAGGTGGGCTGTGGGCGCTCTGGAGGAGGAGGAGGAGGAGGGAGGACCGTCGGCGAAGAGAAGGCCGGCGGACTGGCAGGCGGACGGTCAGGGAGGGTCTTCGGGGGCGGGGACCCCCCGGGCGTTGACCCCCAGGAGGGAGCGGGACCCTTGGTGAGCCGCGCAGAATCGCCTCGCTTCCCAGGGGTGGGCGGAGGGGAGAGGCGGGGGGAGACCTCGGGAAAGGGAGAGGACCGGGATGTGGGTCCCCCCCGGGCCTCCGAAGGGCGAGGGCGGGGCGGGGCGGGGCAGGAGGGAGCGGCGGCCGCGGATCAGTCAGCGAGGGCGATCCGGGGGGCCGCGGCGGCGCGAGAGGCGGCGCGGCGCGGCGCGGCGCGGGGGGCGGGCGCGCGGGCGCTGCTGGCGTGGGCGGCTCGAACTGCGGCCGCCGGGAAGCGGGGTCGCCCAAGGTCGGTGGGCGCCTGTGGCTGCGTTGCTCTCGGGGGTCAGCCCTCGGGAGATGCGGGACCGCGGCTCCGGGTGCGGCGCGGGGTGGACGTCCGCGACCGCCAGGAAGAGGGGACAGGAGAGGAAAGGGGGCGGGCCAGCTGCGTGTGTGCGGGGAAGAGAGAGGCGCGTGCCGAAACGGGAGCGGATGCGTTTGACCCCCGGGCACTGCGGAGAATTTGGACTCCATGCCTGGCGCCCGCTCTTTGGGTGCTGGGGGTTGAATAACGTTTGTCGCTGACTTTTCCCGCGTTGGATACAGAAGGATCTGCAATGTTTCTCGGAAGAACAGGGACATGTCTGAGGTTTCTCTGTCGTGTCCATGTAACCTTCTGTAGTGTTTTTGTGGGGGGGGGTGCGGGGGGGGTCCTGGGTCTCTCACTTCCAGGCCAAGGAAAGCAAAAGATCATTTGACAGCCCACTATGAACCATTTACCAGAACTTTGCAGATAAAAATCTCTGAGATCCGCTCTGACGTAGATGCTGAATTGATGTAGGTCTGCTGGACTTCATTTTTAGCCGCTGCTTGTCCAATAATATTGCATACTTTTCAATTTGGGCAACCTAAGGACGTGTACAGGATTCCTGGAGTGGTGACAGCCACCACTTATGTGTCAGATCAGTGGCTCTTAACCTTGGGTCCAGAGGCCCCTAGAGGTCACAGCACAGAGCTCCCACAGGGGGTCCATGAAACCCTGCTGCTGGACACCAACAGCACTGGCAGTGACAAGGATGTGGCAGCAGGGTGTGTGCAGATGCTGAAATTGCTCCCTCATTTGCAAATGAGGGAGCAGTTTGGGTGTGCACACACACTTGCTGTGTCCCTTTCATCAGGGACATGGCAGAGGAGGTGTGGGCACCAAAGAACATGGCAGCAAGTGTGTGCGCGCACCCAAATTGCTCTCCTGTTTGCAAACAAGGGAGCAGTTTCAGCACCCAGTTACACACCCCACTGCCACATCCCTGACAAAGCAGACATAGTGGCAGAAGTCTGTGCACCTAAACTATGACTCTGGAGAACAGGGTTTGAATCCCCACTTGGCCATGGAAACCCACTGAGTGACCTCAGACAAGTCACATTCTCTCAGCCTCAGAGAAAGGCAGAGAAGAAATCTTACCAAGAAAACCCCCATGATAGGTTCACCTTAGAATTCCCTTGTCAGTTTTCAAAGAGGACAGACATCATGACTGAAAAAACTTCCCTCTGTCAGCAGCACTTCATTGTTGTGTGCCTCCAAGTCACTTCTGAGTTATGGCAACCCTAACGTGAAAATATCACAAAGTTGGGGGTTTTTGTTTTTGTTTTTGGCAAAATTTGTTCAGAGGGGGTTACCGTTACCTTCTTCTGAGGCTGAGAGAATGTGACTTGTCCAAACCTGAACAGAGATTTGAATCATAGTCTCCAGAAGCATTTAATAATGAAATAATGAAATATTTAAATCTTGAGTTAAGTCTTAGAGGTCCCTAAATTTATATTTAGAGGGGATTCCCAGTAGAGAAAAAGTTAAGAACCACTATGTTAGATCCTTGCCTTGTTCTGGGTTAAAAAAGGCAGAACAGGCTGGGCTAGTGGGCAGAGGAGATAGTCAGTGCTTTGCTAAAACAAGGCTTGCCTGAAGGAGGCAGTTATAAAACCATTACTACAAAAATCTGGCTTGAATCCCACAGTTCTGGATAATTATCAACCAGTCTTTAATATTCCATTTTGGGGCAAAGTTCTGGAGCATGTGGTGACCTCCAGTTCCAAGGGTTTCTGGATGAGACAGGTTAGCTAGTCAGTTTGATTTAAGGCCTTGGATATGGGACAGAAACAGCTCTTACGTAGACAAGATAAGCCAGATACTAGACAGGGGGAAGTGTGTTTCTGTTGGTTTCATTGGACCTCTCGGCAGCTTTCAGTACCATCAACCATGGGATCCTTCTGGGCTGCCTGGCTGGGATGGACCTTGAGGGCACTGTTTACAGTAGTTTCTTTCCTTCTAGGAGGAGTGAACCTAGAAGGCATAGATCTCTGCAGTGCGTCAGAGCTCAGTTCTATTGCCCATGCTATTTAACGTGCCACCCATAGGGCAGAAGCAGGTCTAATGGTTTTAAGTTACGGGAGGATAGATTTTGATTGAACATTACAGAAAACTTCTTGGCAGTGAGAGTTTAGCAAAGGGGCCAATTGCCTAAAGAAGTGGTGAGGTCTCCTTCTCTAGACATCTTTAAAAAGAGTCTGGACAGCTACCTGCTGGGGATGCTTTAGCTGGAGTTCCTGCACTAAGCAATGGGTTGGACTCCATGGGCTATAAGACCCCTTCCAAATCTATGATTCAGTGATTCTAACATATACATGAAACTGCTGGGAAAGATATCTAGAATTTTGAGGTTCAGTGCCATCAGTATGTATGTGACACCCAACTCTATTACTCCTTTCCAACACAAGCTGAGGAAGCTGTTTCATTCCTAAACTGGAGCCTGTCATCAGTAGTGGACTGGATGAGGACAAACACTGAAATTTAATCCAGTCAAGACAGAGGTGCTCCTGGTCACTCAAAAGGAAGATCAAGGAATAAGGATTCAGCTTGTGCTGGATAGGGTTACTCTCTCTCTGAAGTTGCAGTTTTGTTGCTTGGGTATATTCCTGGATTCATCCCTGAGCCTGGAAGCTCAGGTTTCAGCAATGGGCAGGAGTTCATTTGGATAGTTAAAGCTTGTGCATCAGCTGCACCTTTTCCTTGAAATGTCAGATTTGGCTTCAGTAACAAATGCTTTAGTTACATCCCAGCTGGATTATTGTAACACAGTCTACATAGGTCTGCTTTTGGAGGGTGTTTGGAAACTTCAACTGGTCCAAATAGCTGCAGCCAACTTGCTAACTGGGGCTGGCTACAAGCAACACACAACTTCCCTGTTGCAACAGCTCCACTGGCTGCCAGTCTGTTTCTGGGCACAATTTAAAGTGCTGGTCTATAAAGCTCTATATGTTTCACATCCAGGTTATTTTAAATATTTTTATTAAAACATCAAATTACATACGTAAAACCACACATAAGGAAATACAAGGAATACATCACAACAAACATAATAACTAAAAATACTTAAAACTACAAAAAAGGGACAAAACTAAATAAACCTAAAGGAAAAAAGGAAGTATTAAAAGAGTATATGCATGACTTCTAGTCCCCCAGCTGATGGATTATAAAGTAAAATAATAAATATACTTCTTCCAAGTTTATATGTATTTCTGCTAGAATTGATTTAAGTACTAGTATTAAGATCCCAGAGTTGAAAATCTCCCTAACAATATCTCAAATACATCAACACCATATTCCCATCTTTCTTATATTTACTCAGTGATCATTCTTTTATCAAAATAGTCAATTTGTCTGTTTCTGCCAGAACAAGCAACTTCATTGTGCAATCTTCTTGAGATGGAACCGTTGAGTATTTCCATCTCTGAGCAAAAAATAATCTGGCCATGTAAACATATACTGTAAGATTCTTGCATCCATCAGTCCCAGCAAGAAGAACTCAGGTTTCAACTGAATTTTTATCTTCAAAATATCAGTCCATGTATCAAAACCCCAAACTTCTTTTCTTTCTGGCATGTCCATCACATATGAAAAAGTCCCTTCTTTCAGTGTATATTTCCAACAAATTTTAGTGGAACCATTATACGTTTTGGACATTCTTCTAGTGTTAAATACCACCTGTACATCAATTTATAGAAATTTTCTCTAGATCATAACCTAATGTAAACTTTAAATCTCTTGTCCACATTTTCGCCATTATTCCATCTGAATGTTACAAACCACATTTTGTGCTGATTGTTTATAAATCTTACATTTGTTCACCCTCTATCTCTATTCTAAGCAATAATTTTAACAATTTAGCTATCAGGTTTCCTCATCCTTACACCATTGATCTTCAAATTCTGATTTAGACATTTCAAAACCAACCAAATTCATATCAATTTTAAAGTATTCTGACAACTGTCCGTATGCAAATCATCATATATCATAGCCTTCTTGAGTCAGTTCCACACTTGTTTTCATTTGAAATTGTCCATTTTCTGTCAGTATTAAATCTCTATATATTGACCATTTGTTTTTAATAGTTATTACCCTCTTAAACAAAGCTTCATGTGATAAATTCCATAAAGGCATTTAAACACATAATCTCATTTTATTTTTATTGCAAGCTCTTAGTATGGCACATCTGATATAACTGTTAAAATCAACCTTTGCTCCAAGTTTGTTGTACCACAAAAAGCTGTGCCCACCATATCTTAAGTCAAAACTCTCTAACTGAAAAAGTCTTTTTCTTTTCAAAATAATCCAGTCTTTCAATCATATTAGACAAGAATCATGGAAATACAGTTTCGGACCAGGAAGGCCAACCCACCTCTTTGTTTTGCATTTTGCAAAACCTTAATTCATACTCTTGGCTCTTCACCTGCCAAACAAATTTAGAAATGTCTTTATACCAGTATTTAAAAGATAAATTAAAGATAAAATTAAATTAATTATGTTTCTTCTTAAGAGTTAACATTATTGGATTCTGATCATTGGATTATCAGAAAAAAAATTGGTAACACTTCTGTATCTTTGGTGATACTGTTCAGAGACATAGATGTGAAAAACATGTCAGTTCCAGAAAAAAGATTTATGCCTTTCTGAGAAAAAATGTATTCTCATGCTTCTCCATATTTTGGTCTCCAAATGTCAATTAATTCTAAGTTGTCCATCAACTCAAAAAAGATTTTGGCAATTTTCCTTGACCATGCTTTCTTTCTTTTTCAGATAGTCTATCAGTTCTTGGGTTTATTACACTACTGAAGTCTCTAGAAAAAAATCCATTCCTAATGTGAGAACTCTAAAATTCTTTCCAGCAGTTTTTCAAAAAAGGGAGCTATACTTTCAATAGGGGCTTAAATATCAACAGCCAAAACCTTTTGCCCTTGGAGCTGAATTTTCAGTGTCTCAATACAACCGTCTGTATCTTCAAAAATTTTTTCTGGGTCCAATTTCTAACTTTTATATTTGGGGGATACTTTTTTAAAAAATCTGTTGTAAGCCACCTTGAGTACCAAACTGGGAAAAAGGTAGGACATAAATAAGCATAAAAACAACAGCTTTTCAAGGACGAAAATGTAGACTCAATTTGTATGGCACCATACTTTGTTTAAAGTAACAGCAGTTGACCATTCATCACATTTAGCTTAAACTATAAATTTGCTTACACTTATACCCTACTGGTCAGGTAGTTCCAGTTGTTTGATATATTTATTAATTCATCCCCATTTGTGAAACAGAAAAAAGGCATTTCATAACATCTCATATATCAGGAAATATCCTGTTGTGGTACTGCAACTTCCATCATTCACAGCTAACATAGGTTTTATGGAAGCTGAGATCCAAAAATATCTGGAGAGACATACCTATTTCCCCAACCTGCATATCCTGCAGACTGAGAACAATGCCAATGTACAAGAGGGAGATATCAGCAGGTTCAGGGAACAACAAGGATTGCAGAAATGAGGGCGGTGCTTGGGGCATTTAAGAGGGTGTGCCAGGCCTTTATTTCTCATTGGATTGGTTTTGCAGTTCCAGACTAATAAAGGGCCCTGACACTAACACGTGGCCCTAACTCTATCCTTTAAACACAACCTTCATGTCAAAGGGCTAGTGTCTTAAGTGTTCCCTCAGAACCAAGTAGTTTATTTACCGTAGCTTGTTCTTCTTTGTGACTTTAGATAATTCAGGCCAACTTGGTAGTTATAAAAACGAATTATATCCTTTATTGTAGTAACGTTAGAAGTAAGGTATCTTGCCAAGGTTCATGTAAAGTTCAGTGTTGTTACATTAAATAGTTCAAACTTCTGACTGTCTATGCCAATAATTCTCAGCCTTAGATGCTAGTTCTCCATGTCTTTTCCTCAGCTGCTTAAACACAACCCAGCCACATACTCTGGCCAAGATTTCACTGAAACTTTTTTCCCCAAATGGAATCTCCATTTTATATAAAATTCTTTTCATTTATAAGCTTCTCCCATGGACACCCCTGTGCTGGGTTTCACTCTTAAGGAACTACTGTTGCCTCCATCTAGTTGCCAGTGCATTCCAAATAGCTGACTCCCAAATTTGTCACGGGGTCAACCCCTAAATTTCCCACAGAGCACGCTGACTGGTCATACGGTGTTGACTGTGGTGTGAGTGATGGTGGTGGGGGACAGTGGGGAGAGTGGAGTGGAGTACGAGTGTATGGCTAGGTGTGTGGAGTCCTTTAAGAGGTTCCAGGCATTTTTTGAAATTGCATATCTCTCTTGTAAAATTTTAATTGTACAGAGAAAGCACATTGAATTGCAGTCACATTTGGAAGTATCCACATGTCAGTCTCTACTCTGTTCATTCTAGCAATCATAACATCAGAACTGGCTGGATGTTTTTCTAGATAAAAATGACTGACACTTTATTAGCAAATTGCTCTGTAGGATGAGGGGATATCCAGAGAACTGACGTCAACACCCACATCTCAGTTCTTTAAATAAGCAATCCATTCACAGGGAATCACTTTTTCAACTGCTCCAGGAACTGTTTTATGATCTTTGGAAAATGATGACTGGGTGAGCAAAGATGATGCAGCTTTACAGTGCAGCCTTCAGTGGTGTATCTAGTGTAGACAGTGCTAAGGGCAAAATGCAGATATTGCTCCCCTGACAAAGATGCTGCAGCCCTCAACCCTTCTGCAGGGTGGGGGCAGGACCCCTGGGAGCTCTTCTGGGGCCAAAAGCTGGAGGCCTTGCGTGCATGACAGGTGGGCAGCTTTATATAATAAGAACAAAAAAAGCATACACCCCTTCAAGGTGTGGCCCTGAGTTTTTCCAGTTCAGCCCTTCTGATGAGTTAACTCAAAAAAGGTGCCTGGGGTGCAGCACTGTTTCGAGGTGCCTGATCTCTGCAGAATGCACTTTTTTCTGACACCTCCAACCACTGGTTGCCCTGGAAATCTCAAGGACTGGCATTTTCTTTCTAAATAGGTTGCAATACCCCCACCCCCAATTCCACAAAGTTTAATTTTTTTCTTCCAGATGTCTGTTTCTACAAGGCAGAAAGAGAAGTGGGATCCTTCCTGACTCTGCTTCTTTTCCTTATGGGCTTTCTTGGCAACCAGTGAGCCCCTCTGCCTCTCCACTGTGAGAGTCCATTGTTGTTGTGTGCTTCCAAGTGATTTCCTACTGCTGGTGACTCACAGTGAACCTATCATGGGGTTTTCTGGAGCTAAGAGACTGTGACGTGTCAAGGCCACCCAGTTGGTTTGCATGGCCAACCTGGGAATCGAACCCTGTTCTCTTGGGCTGTAGTCCAAGGCTCAAACCATGACATCATGCCAACTCTCAAGAATCCAGAGGCCAGGAAATGAGACCCCAGACTTGCTGTGGTTGCCTCACACTGGAGGGGTGCTAACGAGATGAAGACACATCCCTCCAGAATGCTCCTGGTGACCTTGTACCTTTTTTTTTTTTGGCCTTCCCCTCATAACAGAGTACACCCTACATACACTCCTTACCAACTTCTGCTCATATATCCTACTAATAGCTAGGGCATTGCTATTTTCAGCTCAGACTGTACCTCCTTCATAAATAGGTATCCTTCACAGTAGATATTTTGATAAACTGAGGAGGAGGAAGAGGAGATGATACGGTAGTAATACTTCAGCCATTGTGACAATTGTTGGAAGTCACACTCTCCCAAAAGTGTAAGATCCAGCAAATTCCTTATTAGCCTTGCAAACAGTTTTAATGTACAAAAGGTGAAAGAAAAAAAACAAGAGGATTGGCTATTTTGGATTTGATTCTAACCACCAGATATGAACTGATCAACAGAGTGGAAATAGTGGAATTTTTGGGGTTTGGAAAAAATTGTGTCCTCTTAGGATTTGTTATGCAGAAAAAAATTGAAGCCAAACATATTATACGTTTACTTTGGACTTCAAAAAACCTTATTTCACTTAAACTTCAGAAAATACTGGGAAAGATCCCATAGTCAGAAATGTTTACATGTAAGAGAGTTCATAGTGCATGAGTAAGTTATTGAAGGTACAGTTGCAAACAATTTCAACAAGAAAAGTGATAAGTATCTAAAGAAATCAGAGTGGATGTACAAAGAAGTTTGAGATGAGTTGAGGTTTAAAAGTTATGAGAAAAATAAGTATAAGAAATGGAAGAAGAGGGTAAAAAATAAGAAAATAAGTATAAGAAATGGAAGAAAATAGGGTCACTGGGGGAAAGACGGCCAGTTACTAACGGGGGAAAAAGGAAACGGCAGAGCTATTTAACACCTTTTTTGCCTCTTTTTCTCCCAAAAAGATAGAAGTACTCAACCCATGGAGTGGGGAGCAGGTGGGGAAGGCAGGGAAATGCAGCACAGAATAGATAGAGAAGTGGAAAGGGAAAAATCCCAGGCTACACTAGATGAATTCAAGTTTCCAGGGCCAGATGAATTACATCCAGGGCTATGAAAAGAACTAGCAGAAGTCATTTCAGAACCACTCACAGTAATCTTTGAGAACTGTTGAAGCAGGAAAATCCTAGCTGACTGCAGGAGGGCAAATGTCATCCCCATCTTAAAAAAGGGGGAAAAAAAGAGGACTGGGGCCCACCATGAGCCTATTCAGGTAGTGAGGCTGCTGTTTTGGGACCCACATCCATCCATCAGTCCTTAGGCAGGATTAGTCAAAGTCATCCCGGAATGAGGCGGGAATCAGATATCCAAAGCCCATTCCAGAACAAGTCTGGCCTCCAGTTAGCAGACAAAAAACCCAAAGTCATCCCTGAACAGGATGGGATCTCACCTGGCAGTTCCTGCCAAAAGGTCCCCCACTCGCTCGGGATTAGAGCCTGGGCTCCAAGCCTGATGATGTAACCCGAGGGCTTGGGGTTGGCTCCAAACATGGTACTGGTGGCTGGCCCCCAGGTTCCGAGTGAGCAACCCCTCCTCTTTAAAAAGCGGGTTTGGGGGGGCCCTAAAGTTTTGGTTCCCTTTTGGAATAGGCTTTTGAAAAAAAAGTGGGATTTAAAATCACAACTTTTTAACTAACAATAAACATTTAAAAATCCAAACCTAAATGCTTCAATAAAACCCCCATTTGAAGCGGGAAAAATCTGTTTTTCCCCACATGCGGGGCCAATTAACAAAAAGGTAGTTGGGGCCTAAAACCAAACTAATTAAAAAAAGGGGTAAAAGGGGAAGGGGGCCATCGGTTCCCCTGGGGGGCCCCCAAGTAAAGGGTGCCCCCCCAGGTTTGTTGTAATTAATAAAAACCCAATGATTACCTTGGCTAGTGATTAACTGTCAAGGCAATCTGGTGGAGGGAGTGCAAAACCTCCAGTACTCTCTGTGCTAGGCGGGTGAGATTCCGTAGCCATGTAGACACTGAGATCTGGTTTTTCAAGGCGGAATCTAACTAGTTAGACTCTGTGGGCATATATCCACTTTCCAAAATATAATCTCTTCTCTCTCCCCAGAGATAGAAGTTTTTACCGAAACAATCCTGGACGTGCTGAGAACAAAAGAAAGGGGTTTGGGACGGTGCGGTTGATGCTTATGGTTGCACCACTAGGCAGTACAGTCACATTTGAACACGGGGGTCCTTAAGCAGAAGCATTCACTGTTAATTTGGGCCATGACTGTATAATTGACCGGTACTAAAATTTTTCAGAGACATTACTATGGCTGAAGCTCTCTATGCTGCGAAAGCACTGTATCCAAGGGGAATGAAATAAACAACCAGATAAATCAAAAGAGTGTGTCCCATTGGACAAATGGTACATTTGTCGGGGCAGGGAGGGTGTTGGCAGCTTTTTAAGGGGAGTCCTAGATGGAATAATGGATGTAAAATTTTCCAGATCCAGAATCCTCTCATGTTTTTGATTTCCACCGTGAGATTTAAAGGCTTTTCCAAGTGGAGTATTGTATCTGTACCAAAGCGGCAGAGTGTTCCAAAGATTCCGGGTAGCGCTCTCTTAACAGGCTCAGGATCCCAGGGTGCATTAATCCCATGAGGTTGGCCTGGATCACCTGATCAGCAAAGGTGATCAGGTTACTTTGCAGCTGTGTACACTGAATGGCAACTGACATGTTATGCGTCATGGTTTTTAAACAGACCAAGGTAGAATATTATTCCTCTCTCTGTGCCAACCCATTGCGGTAATAATTGACTGATCAAATCCATTCCTCTCGCCAGGTTGGTTAAGCCAGTGGCGGAGGACACACCAATTTCTTTTGTCTTTGAGCCAATCATGCCTAATTTGTTTGACAATACCTCATTGTCCTTTGCATTAAGTATTATGCCGCCAGTTCCTAGATCTCCTAAGACAGTCCCTAGGACACTTCGTTTAGGGCGATTGTGTGGCTGGGAAAACGACAGCCACCGTTTCCCAGTGCTCCCACTGTGCCCCAAGCTAATTATAGATATAGCTGGCAGGGAGGAATAACCTTCGAAATGTTTACCACAGTGAAATTTAGGACCATGGTGGTTACAATGGGTTGGACATCAGAGTATGCGACCACCTCAATATTTTTTTCGGACTCAGGTTCCCACATAAGGCGGGAAAGTTTGGGAAGGGGGAGTGTGGACCGGGGTATCAGGGCACCACTTTTTCCTTCAGGAAAATTTGCAGTTGGTCGGGGTGCGAGTGATGTTCGGCATGTGAACAGAAAGGTTTTCCATTCCCATGCCAGGCGACAATGGTCATAGGTGAACCTAATTATAAACAGTGAAGCGTTGCGGTGGGTGCTTCGGACCATTTTAACGGTCAGGGGAGCAGTGGTTGTTGCCATTTCTGTATAGAGTTTGCCGTTGTTTTTTGCAACGGCCATCCTCAAACCTGAACTAAGTCTGTTTAAAAGGGTCCTAATCTGGGTGAATAATTCAAATGGATATCGTTTTTAGAACCATGGCAACAGCGAGACTTACATAGCAGGGTTTTTGCTCTGGGTACAGATTCCGGGGTAGCACACTGCCTGTATATTATACTGCCAATCAGTGATTAATTGAGTTGTATATTCTGGAGAAGCTCCAAGGCCATAATTAAACAAAGAAAACCATGCCGCAATCCACGTGACTGGTCCCATTCCGTCTCCCTGTAGGAAAACACAGATACGGGCATCCGTCACTAAACTATACTTAAACTACACAGATACCAATATACACAGGAACTATATACATAATCGGGAAGTCGGAGAGGTTGCCACTCTTCTCCTTCCTGTCCAGACAATGTTAATTTAACTATTGTCAAAGGCCTCGTAAATGGAGACAAACGTCTCGGACAAATTAACGGCTGGTACTTCCTTGTGACTTAAGGAAGTCTGACAAATCACTGGACTCACATTGGGCTTTTTGGGGAACTGACTCCGGTTTAGGGGATGACCACCGATGCAGGATCAACAGGCTGACCTTTCCATTCTTTAAGTTGGGAGACATGGAAAAACTTAAGCCAGTCTCCCTTCTTTTTAGGTATGCAGACCTGGTAACTGCTGGAGAAATCTTTTTAACAATGGGGCCCAAAATCACCCATTTACGGCAAAAGAGTGCTTGTCCCGATAGAAGTTTCTATACAGGACCAGCTGCCCCTTCCCCCTGACATGGATGATGAACCCATTCCCCGCCTTTTCCCATTTTTTGCAGGTTCTTGCCTAGCTGTTCAGCTACCTGCCTGTGCACCTGGCCTATACGCTTGATCAGATTCTTCACCCACTCGTTGTTCAGAACGACGGGCTCCAAATCTGACAGAATGCTAGTGTAAACCAGAAGGCCTCTGGCAACCATTTTACACCCTGTCATAACCATGTGTGGGGTAAAACCATGTGATGCCACTGTGCCCCTGGAAAGCCATCAGAATGATGGGCAGGTTGGTGTCCCAATCCTTCCCCCCAGGAACGCACAACCTTCCGGAGTGCCTCCTTCAAAGAACGGTTGGTACGTTCAATCTGCCTGGAGCTTTGCAGGTGATGCACAATGTGGAAAACGCTGCCGTATGTCCAGTGCCTTGCACAACCCTTGGGTCACTTCACCAGTGAAAAGTTCCCCCAAGGTCCGAGTCAAGGTCACGTGACCCGCCCCAGCAAGCCCAGACATTGTTGAACAGCAGCTGCGCAGCTGTCTCGCTGTATTTCTCTACAAGGAAGAGCCTCAACCCATTTGCTAAAGGGATCAATCACTGTCAAACAGTACTTTTCCCCCCTAGGTGTAGTGGGCAAAGGACCTATGAAATCAATTTAAACCGGGTCCGGGACCCTAATCTGTTGGTGCTGGGTGAAGCTTTGGGTCCGGTGGGGTCAGCATTGACCATGACACAAGATAAGCAATTATCAACCCACTGGTTAACATCTTGTCCCATCTGGGGGCCCCCAAAACCCGGGTTTCCCCAACTGGCCCCAAAGTGACTCCACGTCCACGGTGTCCCTGCTCATGAACGAACTGGATCACGTTGTCCCTAAGGTCTCTGGGCACAATCCAATGGCGCTGGCCACAGGCATCGACCGCCCAGAACACACCGTCTGTCTGTTCTATCTTAAAGCAGCCAGACTCATCAGAACCGTTCCTGGCCAGCTCAGCAATCTCTTTGGGGCTCCTTTCTGAAGGGTGCCCCAAAAATCAAACATGGGGGAGAGCAACAGCTGTTTTAGATTGACATTGATGGCAGCGATGGGGGCCCCATCGTCCATCAAGGCCGCGTCCCTGGCAAGAGCATCTGCCTGGTTGTTCCAAATACTCATAGCCGTGCCCTTCTTTTTTTATGCCCTCGGACATGAGTAACCCATGTAGGGGCAGTTCTTTCCTCAATTTGGGCAGCTATCCTAACCCATTTGTCCAAATGGGCAAAGGGTTTTCCCCTCTGCAGTTTTTAAGTTATTTTGGATCCAGATTGAAAGCCACACACTGGCTGCTTTAGCAGTCTAATCTTGGGGTCAGTGTAGATGACTAATGGGCAGTCAAGCGGTTTGTGCTCTAAGGTAGCCTTTAGAGCTTCTACTTCCGCTGCTTGGCTGGAGTGGGGCCAGGCTTTCCCTTATAGGGTGAAGGAGTCTGTGACACGGACCCCCAAAGCCTGTCCGGGGGGCTGCCTTCCACGTGCATGGAGGAACCATCAAAAAACCAACAAACAAAGCCTTTTCAATTGAGCCTCTTCTAAAGAAGCTCCTCACTCAACTGGCCAATTGGTCTTATACATTTTGGGGGTAAAGGACACTCATGCATGGCTCCGGTCACAACTAGACCATAGGGAGCTGGCAGATCTTGTGGCTGTTTTTAAAAGTCCACTCCATGTGACACCAAGGAAACGGGGCCACTTGGCTATCCTTGCATTGGATACCTGGCCGTTCTGGACCTTTCCAGACAGAATGTACTTAAGTGGTGTGTGTGTGGGGGTCTGAACAATACACGGGCACCCCCAATCATAAATTCCCCGTGTGTTGAGCCCAGATTAATGCGAGGCATGTTTTCTCGTAAGACGTAAATTTAGTCTCATGGGGGTTCAAATAGCGGGAGGCATACGCTATAACGCACTGAGTGCCATTCAATTGTTTCGAGGAAATTTATACTCCTATCCGAGGTGGTTTTTTTTATGAGGAACAGGTTTTGGGCATGTTTGGATGCACCAGGACTGGCGCTTTCATCAGATCTTCCTTGAGCTGTGCAAATGCCTACTGCTGTGCATTTCCCCATTCCCACTGGGCATTCTTTTTCAACAGGGCATATAGAGGCTTTGCCTTGGTGGGGGAAAACTCAATAAAAACCCTGGAGAAATTAAAAGCCCCGGGGTGGAATTGAATTTCCATCCATGGAGGCAGGTAATTTGGAAATTATCTCAACCTTTTGGGCATCAGGCATTCGCCCTTCTGTGCCTAGGCAAAGTCCTAGGTATTTGACCTCCGTGGTCACCGACTGTGCTTTCTCTCTACTGGCCTTGAATCGGGGTCTCTAAGAATGGCCAGAACTTCCCTGGGTGATGTCCCTAGTTTTAGCTTCCAATCCGAATGGATGAGGATGTATCCACGTAGGACAAAATGTGGGCTCGTGAGTCTGGCTGCAGCCTAGTCCACATTTTGACCACATGCACGTGGCAGATGCTAGGGCTCGAATGGAAACCTTGGGGTGTTTTTTTGAAGACGTACTGTTGCCCTCGGAACGTGAAGGCGAACTTATACCAGCACACTTTGTGCAGCAGTATTGAATGAAAGGCGTTAGCCAAATCCAACATGCTATAATACTTGGCCCCAGCCACAATTGCAGACAAGATCTCGTTGTATTTGGCCATGACTGGTGCAAGAGGGGGAGTGACAGAGTTCAGGGCTCAAAATCCACCATCATTTGCCCCGTTTTACCGTCAGCCTTGAGCACTGGCCACAAGGGCACATTGCAGATGGACTGCATAGGAGTCACGACGTCCCACTGGACAAGACCTTCAATTGTCTTTCCTATACCTTCCTCTGCTTCTGCAGGAAAACTTGTACTGCTTTTGTGGCATGGGGTCCTTGCCCTCAATTAACACACAAGCACCTTTCACCTTGCCACACTCAATTTTGTCTCTAATCCAAACTTCTGGGAAAACCTGTACCCATTGGTTTCCTTTGCAATACACTCACGGGGGAGGGGTTTGATGACAGCACAGCGGTGAACCGCAGAAATCTCTAAAGGTCCTTGATCCAATTTTCCATAAAAAACCCTTCCCCATAGTCCACTGTAAGCTTTTTCCCTGGGAAAAATCCGATGCCTAAAAGACCTTTGTCTTCCCCGTGGTTCACACAAGCCCACAGCTTAAAATGGAACCTGTCTATGGCCATTGGGATGTTTTTGCAAGCCTTGGGTAGGTGTCCCCCCCCACTATATCCGGACAACTGCACGGACTCGGGGGTAGGCTCACCGTGCCTCACTAGTTTAGGGTGCAGCACGTTCAATGCCACGCCAGAATCCACAAGCAGGATGGAGGAATCTTGTCCCTCTCAGTCCCAATGCCTGCCTTCACCCAGAACTTTTCCCCCTTTGTCTGGCTTCAGCTTAGCCATAAAATTAGGG
>CAOKZL010003708.1:0-116921 GCA_948472985.1 Iguana delicatissima | reverse complement strand
GTGCAATTTTTGGTCTCTCCATGAAACTTCACTGAATACATCTGTCCTACCTGGACAATGCACTGCAGGTTGCACACCCATTAAATACTAAGCTGAATAGGATATTGATAAATTAAGAATGAGTACTCTAACTAATTCCAGCACATGCCGCAAGCTGCATCACACCTAAGTTGATGTATTGAATGAAATCTCTCATACTGTGCTCCCCACTGTGGATCTGATTTTATTTAAACTGCTGACCATACAGAAAATAAGACCAGTAATCAACTTCAGGTGTAATTCAAAGGGATTTCAATCAAAGGCCTCACAAGGTCATGTAATGTCATTATACAGTTTCACATGAGAATTAATGGGGAAAATGTTTTTCTAAAGTGCTGCGTGAAATAGCTCCAAAAGGGTTTCTATGAAAATCTATGGCAAAATATCAAAAATTTCACTAAAACAAGCCTGCACGGTGTGCTATATATCTAAGCTAGCAGCACTAGATTGCTTAAAATCAATCAATTTGGCTGGAAAGAAGTTCATAGCACTAGAAAATATACTATTTTAAATGTCAGTTCCCTCCTGCCTGTATTTTGAAAGCAAATGTGGCTATGTGTAAATCTCTCTTGCAGGTTAACATTCTCAGCCGGGCACTGGCTAGAGTGGTCAATGAGGATGGACAGCCAACAACAGTTGGATCTACAAGATGCAGTAAATGCATATCATGCAACTGGAAGTAATTTTCTTGTTTATTTATGAGTTAAATGTGGAGGCCTGACCTGCAGAAGACTGTGTATGGCATGTGGAAGGCATAAACTTATCACTCATCAGTTTATAAAAATAAATTCACATTCCTTCACCAAGGAGGATACTAATAGGTGGATGTATATACTGATTGATGATGATGGTTGCCAGTTTAATATTGTTCCTTGATCTGGGCCCAGACCATCAAGGATATAATTTCGTGACATTAAGCTTATCAATGATGCTGCTAACAGGAAATTAAACATGTGTATACATCCCCATGTATGCATTCACTCTCTTATTTTTCCTCACACACACACACACACACACACACACACACACACACTTTCCTGTCTCTTGGAAATTAAGAGGAGGGAAATCTTTCCTCCTCACCTACTTAGGGCAGCACATAGAATATTTTAATCTAGCCTACATGCTTTAGTGAATAGGTAGACACAGAGTACCATGGAGAGTGTGTCCTGGCACTGCATAACTGGGAAGGAAGGAGGAGGCTGTACTTCACCAGACTTCCCACTCATCTCTGACAAAGTTTTTGGAACACGTCATAGCAAATCAATTAAAAAGCCTTGCAAACTGTAGTAAGGCTGTTGTCTTCACCCTAGAAAGTTCAAATGAAAGTAGCCCTTTCTTTGTCTTCGGAGCTCATTCTCTCTGCAGAATGTGTACCCTTTGCCATTTCTCAGTCACAACTGTTATATGCTTGTTACTTTCCTTCAATATCACGTCCTGGAGTTTGGAGTTGGGAAGGGCCTCAATAGGATGTTGAAAGAGAAATTTATAGTGCTATAACAGCCTGGTGCAGAAAGCTCCCCTTGTCTCCTGCCCATGGAAACTGGAGTCTCAGTACCAGGTTCTGAGATCTGGCCATCTGACAGGTTCAAAATGGTAGGGGTTGCTCCAAACTCCCCTACAATTGAGTCAGTCAAATTCATCCCCTCCACATTTGCCTGCTGCTTTCAGGTAATTTCCAACTTAGGGGGTACTTATATTTCATGTCACAGGGTTTTCTTAGGTTACCCTGCCACGCACCAAGTTTCTGTATAGGAGTTTCCATGGCCAAGCAAGCAATCAAAATCCAGGACTTCAAGTTAGTAGTCCAGTGTCTGCAAACCACTACACCACACCTTGCCTACATTTACTTATAAAGAAGAAAATAGCTTCCAGCCACTCATTATGCAATTAAACATAGCAAGCAGTTTACATTTGAGCAGTGACTTGTGCAGATACAGCATAATTCCAATCTCAAGGCATGGGGGACCATTCATTAAAAACAAAAACAAGATATAGTTCTCACCCAGGCACTTTTCTCCGTCATGACATTCACTTAATCAGATTTTTTTCTTTGTCACCATATCCAAACCATGTCAGGTAAAGACAAAAATAGTCCTTGGGAATACAAACAGGCCATAGTCTCAGTCACCTGGAATGGATTTTTAAAATGTTACTATTTATCCTACTCTTCTTTCCAATTGTCTAGAACCATCACTGATTCTTTGACACTGTAAGCACATTGGACTCAAAGTTAGAGAATGACTCATTTCCTACAGTAACATATATTAAGCTGGTAGAGCATATATCTTTTACTCATGAGGCTCTTTGCCATCCTGCCCCCTGTTTCACAGTACAACAAAACCTCAAGAGGAAGAACTTCTGCTGCTGTTGCTCACCCATGGCAGGGGCAGAATAGACAATTCAGACAATTCAGAAACATCTATCTCATTTTGGAAGGGTAAAGAACTAGGATGTGCTCACAGATGGAATGCATCCTTTTCCTTCCCTCTGGGAACCAGAGCTCTGCATCTTCATCATCTGAATTGCTTCTCCTCCTTCGTTTCATCAGTAATCAGGAGCAATAGCAGTGGCTCCTCCTGTTCCTCAGTGTGAGGGGTTTATGGGCTAGACACCAGCTTCTTGCACCCCATCCAAAAGTACTGTATGCCACTTATTGTCTTCTGTCATTGTCCTAACCAAGACCATGAGGCTACGACACTACCGGGGGGCACTAGTTAGTTACCTGACTGCATAGAGCTGTACGAAATCCTTTCACCTTCTTCCTCAAGCCACCTGAAGTTAAGAGGCTACCCTCCTCACCACATCACCTTGCAATGGTGGTAAATCACCCAGTAATATTGCTGACTCCTTACGGTCAATACTCAGCAAAGTTGTTTTCTAGGGCTACCTCTCCCAGAACCCATCAGCTAGCAGGGCCAATGCCTCTGCAAGTAGTTTGGTCAGAGGAAGAATATAGGAAGTGAGCTTCCGCTGAGCTTTGCAATGAAATTCTTGAGGTTCTCAAATTAGTGTGGACTGGATGAGGACCCAACAGAATGAAATCTATTTAAGGCAATGCAAAGTTGCTCCTGGCCAGAGAATAGATTCTCAGCCCTGTCTTGAAAATTTAACTAAGAAACAAACAGTAACTCTATATCAACCACACTAGCCACCAAGAAATTGGATGTTTGCATTTCATTTCCTATAAGCTCCAACCACCATAGGCTGTAGTAAAGGATTATGGAAGTTTTCATCCCAAACTTCTGCAAGTCCAGGTGTTTACTGCCCCTGTTCTACAGCTGATAGTCAATGGGCTACAGTTTGTGACAAGAGCCTTACTCAACCTACCTGAAGGTACCAAATATTGAACCAGTGCCCTTCTTCATGCAAAATACTTGGTATTACCGAGACCACTGCCCTACTCTTCACTACTGATGCAAAGAAACAAAAAAGGGGGAAGGAAAGGAATGGCATCTCATGAGCTACTGTATTTGATGTAGTATAAGACTCCTACTTTCCCCCCAAAAAAATACCTGTTTGAAGGTGATCATATGCTAGTGTGCTTACAAATAGTATTTGCCAGTATATGGGTGTATCTTGTGTAATTGGGTGTATTTATACGCTGACAAATACAGCATGCCGTTTGCATATAGAAGCTCTCAGATGGTTCTAGAGAAGGACTAAAATGTCTTTGTCTGCAGACTCCGGAGAGCACTGATCACCAGAAGTACTATTGTTTTTGGTCAGAATGGTCATTTGCCACTGGCCTGCAAATGCCTGCAGGTTGTAGTTTAAACACATCTTAAAGGCTGTCAGGTTTGGCAAGGAAGATTAGATATTTCAGGTTCAAAGACATTCTGACTGAAAAGTACTGAAAGGGATTTTTGCAGTCTGAGGCCTTCCATTCTCTTCCAATAGCCTGAAAAAAAACAACCTATCTTGATTCTTAACAAATTAAGTATTACATTTCCCACCTGAAAAACCCAAAACTGAAACAAAAACATGAGTTGGAATTCTAGTGGATGAGATCCACAAACATGATTTCAAGATCTGTGTTCCAATAACTCTTTGTAATCTCGTAGGCTTAGCATTTTGTTATCTGAATGCATATAAAACTGATATAACATAAATTTCTGTCTTCCATATAACTGGCAAGACACTGCTGTCCCCATCACCCCCCCTCCTCTTCAAAAACACTTTGAATCTTAATAATCGCCCAAATCAGAAATTGATGTTTCTGCCAGGAACAATGAGTGCTTCTTCACCCATTCTTTCACTCAAGCACAAGCATACAGTCACTTTGATTTGCCATTCTGTCATTCCAATTTGTTTTCTCAATTTCCCTTGCACTAAAAAGCAATCTGAAGAACAATCAAGCTGAGACTGAAGAGGGTTTGTCCCATTGTGAGGTCTTTGAATTGGATTATCCCTCGCCACACTGTAGCTGTCCTCGTCTCATGATGGAAGACAACAAGACTATATCTTTTTTCCCCGGCAGTATATTTTTCTCAGCTGTGACTCAGGTCACAAACACATCATGTTTGCCTTGAGAAGCTTCATCTCACTTTATCTTCTCCCAGGTGGCAGGTTACATTTTATTTTTATTTTATTTTAACCTGGGCTTGGAGAACACACAGTAACTGACAACCACAAAGCTCATCATTTTGCATATCAAAATAGATTTGCAAACCAGGACAAAATTTGAGGTTGCACTTTGTGTTGGAGCGAATAAAAATATCTGGGTGTATATTATAACATAACCTATAGGAGGTTATGATCTAGAACAAAGTGGGGAACATGGCCTATGGGCAACATGTCTTCCAAGACCCTTTTTCGTGGCCTCCCAGGTCACCTCTGCTCCCAAGTGCATGATTATCTCTCAGTAAATGGGCACAATTGCTGGACATTGTCCTAAAAACCACATTTTCCTGCATTTCACAGACAAAAAATCGGACTTATGTGGCTAAAATTAATGTGAAGTAACACACAAGCTAGGAGAGGATAGCAGTTTGCTGTTAAGTCAGTCTACTGGAAAGGGCAAGATTTTGTTCTCCTTACTCTGCTTGGAGCTCAACTGAATGTAAATAGCTTCTTTTGCACTTTGGAAATCTCATCTTGAGTACTGTGGAAGCTGAGGGCAAAGCTGGGAAATCGGCAAGAAGAAAGAAAGACTGGGATATTTTAAAAGCAACTCAAAAAAAGCGGACAACTGGGGATTAAATTGGGATCTCAGAGAGTATGAACACTATAAAACTGTCCCCAAACACGGCAGTTCACAATGTCTATGCTCCATGGCCCCTTGTGAGTACACAGGTAATTGAGGTTTATATAGACCAAAATCCATAAAGTTAAAAACCCTGTCATTTCCAGGTCACAGGATCAGCTGGCAAATGTGGTAGTATGGTGCTGTCTTGGGCTACATGCCTTCCCTTGCAGAAAGGGAAGTGCTCTCCATTTCTGTAAAATTTTTGTGCATTTCTCATCTATAATAAAGGGCTCCGCAGTATGATTTACTGAAAGTGATTAATTTGAATTTTCATAAAAGCTCTCCAGGAACACTTTCCTGTAAGGCAGGGCCTCAAAGCCAAAAGAGGCACCAAAATGCATATGCACCAAACCTATTATCATGCTACCACAGTGACCAGATGGGCGTGCATAAGCACAGTAACGGTGCTTTCCCTTTATTTTCCCTGCTTTTGTTTTCATTTTATTTCTTTATTGTTTTACTCAACTTCCCCTTCCCTTTTCTTCTTTTTTTCTGTGTGCCATTTAAGCAACTTACAGTTTACAGTTATAAGTGGAAGTAAAACAAAGCAAAGGATTAAGCAAGTAAGTGGGGAGCTTAACGAGAAACAAGAGCATGGTGATGACTTTGGAATGGTTATAAAACTACTGCCTTGTCCCGTCTGTTACAAATCCTCCCTTGAGAAACAAAGACCCAGAAAAAGAACCCAGTTTTATACGGACAAGAAATGGTACAGCTGCAGGTAGAGCAGCTCCAAGATACTAATATGGTGTTCTCATAAGCCTATTTGTGAAAAATGCAGGTCACAGGGAAACATGCTCAGTTGCAGCCCAGCTTGATCCAGCTGTAATTGTCTTGTGCAGAGCTGCAGTAGCTCATAAATTTAATGCTAAAACAAATTTTAGAGTTTTCTTCAAATAACGCTAATGCAACCACAAATGACTTGCCTGCTCCTAGGAAAATGAAGTAGAGATTACTAGTCTCAAAATGGCTTATACTGTTAAACTGAGGATGTTGGAAATATAAAAACTTTTTAGCCCACTGCAATAAAATTATAAGCATTTTGGTAGAAATTTGTAAAACCATTATGGTATACAATTAAATAAAGAAGCTATAAGAACAGAAAAGACCTATAGCAGCTAAAAAGAGTTGACTAAACAGACTCATAAAGCTTGCAAATACAAATTCAACACAGAGTGAGGTGACAGACTTGACAAAGAAAAGTAAAATTTTAAAAACCTTAGGGCAATGCATTATAAAAAAATGAATTTTAGAAAGCTCTTCAATTTACTTGACAAAACCTCACTTTGTGGAGCCAGGAAGGAACCTTGAAGCTCAACACCCAAGAAGAAAGGAGCCAGAGCCCTGAAACCCTGCCTTGCCCATGCCTGAGATTTTAAATCAGACTTCCAGATCACACTTGTCACAGGATCCTTGGTCTTAATGTTTTGTTAGGGAGCCAACACTAGACCAACTAAAGAGATAATCTCCTCTGATGGGACCAGTTCTCAAGTCCCATCAGAGGAGATTATCTCTTTAGTTGGTCTAGTGTTGGCTCCTAACAAAACATAAGACCAAGGATCCTGAATTCTGAATCTGATGTGGAAGTCTGATTTAAAATCTCCAGCTGAGTGGCAAGGCAGGGTTTAGCAGGGTCTCTCCTTATTTTCTTCTTGGGTGTTGACTTTGCAGAGTTCTTCCTGGGCTCCACAACTGAGGTTTTGTCAAGTAAATTGAAGAGCTTTCTAAAATTCATTTTTTTATAATGCATTGCCCTAAGGTTTTTAAAATTTTTACTTTTCTTTGTAGATATCACCCTCACTCTGTGTTGATTTATCTTGCAAGCTTTATGAGTCTGTTTAGTAGAACTGTTTTTCCTGCTATAGGTCTTTTCTGTCTGATAGCTTCTTTATTTAATTGTATCATAATGGTTTTACAAATTTTACCAAAATGCTTATAATTTTATTGCAGTCAGCTAAAAAAGTTTTTATATTTCCAACATCCTCAGTTAACAGTATAAGCCATTTTGCAACTAAGTACATTTTTGCTTCCTCAGAGAGCACACAGGAATCTTTGTGGTTGCATTAGCGTTATTTGAAGAAAACTCTAAAATTTGTTTTAGCATTAGATCCTCCACAAGGGTTAATTTATGAGCTACTGGGCTCTTCACAAGAGACAATTCTGCAGCTGGATCAAGCTGGGCTGCGCTAACATCTTTCCTGTGACCTGCATTTTTATCACAAATAGGCTTATCAAAACTGATATTAGTATCTTGGAGCTGCTGTTCCAGCCGCCTCCCCATATTTCTTGTCCGTATAAAACTGGGTTATTTTTGTCTGCGCCTTTGTTTTCTTCAAGGGAGGATTTGTACAGATGGGACAAGGCCGTGAGTTTTATAACCATTCCGAGTCATCACCATGCTCTTGTTTCTCGTCAGCCTTCCCACTTACTTGCTAATCCTTTGCTTTGTTTCTTTCCACTTATAACTGTAAACTGTGAGTTCCTTAAATGGCACACAGAAAAAAGAAGAAAAGGGAAGGAAAGAAAGTAAAACAAATGAGATAAAATGAAAACAAAAGCAGGAGAGTGGGAGTGAACAAAACGCGTCTGCTTATGCCGCCGCCATCTCCTATATCATCATTATCATAATCATTTGGTCGTATCCGTTTTGGTCCCACTCTTTTGGCTTTGACCCTGCCCTTACAGGAAAGTATTCCTCAAGAGCTTTTATGAAATTGAATTAATCACTTTGGCTGAAGTGGTTCTCCAACCCTTGTTCTAGATGAGAGATGCACAAATTTTACAGAAATGGAGAGCACTTCCCCCCTCCCTCCGATGCCCCCTCCAGCACACCATACTACCACATTTCCAGCTGATATGTGACCTGGAAATGACCAGGTTTTAACTTTATGGATTTTGGTCTATATGAGACCAATTATCCTGTACTCACAAGGGGCCATGGAGCATAGACCATTGTGAACTGCCATGTTTGGGGACAGTTTTATAGTGTTCATACTCTCTGAGACTCCAAATTGGCAGGAACAATCCCAACTAATCCCCAGTTGTCCCACTTTTTCAGTTGCTTTTAAAATATCCCAGTCTTTCTTTCTTCTTCCCATTTTCCCACTTTGCCCTCAGCTTTCCACAGTTGCTGCAAATTGAGTTTAAGTGCAAAAGAAGTTTGCATTCAGTTAACTCAGCAGAGTAAGGAAGAAGAGGACAGGGGAGAACAAAATCTTGCCCTTCCCAGTAGACGCCAACAGCAAACTGCTACTGCCCTAGCTTGTGTGTTCTTCCACATTAATAACTTTTGCCATCTGGACCACAGTTGAATGATGCTTAGCCACATAAGTCCCAATTTTTGTCTGTGAAATGCAGGAAAATATCAGGTTTTGGGGCAATATTCAGGCAATTTGTGCCCATTTTTACTGAGAGATAATCATGCACTTGGGAGCACAGGTGACCTGGGAGGCCACAAAAAGGGTCTTGGAAGACATGTTGCCCATAGGCCATATTTCCCCACTTTGTTCTAGATCATAACCTCCTATAGGTTATGTTATAATATACACCCAGATATTTTTATTCGCTCAAGCACAACATGCAACCTGAATTTTGTCCTGGTTTGCAAATCTGTTGATATGCAAAATGATGAGCTTTGTGGTTGTCAGTTACTGTGTGTTCTCCAAGCCCAGGTTAAAATAAAATAAAAATAAAATGTAATATTCTGTGCCACCTGGGAAAGATAAAGTGAGATGAAGCTTCTCAAAGGCAAACATGATGTGTTTGTGATGTAGAGCGGAGTCACAGCTGAGAAAAATATACTGCGGGGAAAAAAAGATCATCATTGTGTTTGTCTTCCATACCACATATATGAGACGAGGACAGCTACAGTGTGTGTGGCGAGGGATAATCCAATTCAACCTCACAATAGGACATATTCAAGCCCTTCTTCAGTCTCAGCTTGATTGTTCTTCAGTCTCCCCCCACTTTTTTTTTTAGTGCAAGGGAGGTTGAAAACAAATTGGAATGACAGAAATGGCAAATCAATAAACTAACATATTATGCTATACTTGAGTGAAAGAATGGGTGAAAGAGCATGACATTGTTCCTGGCAAACAGTCAATTTCTGATTTGGCAATTATTAAGATTCAAACTGTTTTTGAAGAGGAGGGGCTGGTAAAAAAATCATGTCTTCCCTATATGGAAGAACAAATGTATGCTTGTACTGGTTTATATGCATTCCATAACAAAATACTAAGCCTACATTACAAAGAGTTATTGGAACACAGATCTTAAAATCATGTTTGTGGATCTCATCCACTATATTTTGAACTCATGCTTTTGTTTCAGTTTTGGGTTTTTCAGGTGGGGAAATGTGATCACTTAATTTGTAAAAAGACGAAGGTGCGTATTTTTTTTCAGGCTATTGGAAGAAAATGGAAGGCCTCAGACTGCAAAAAATCCCTTTCAGTACTTTTCAGTCAGAATGTCTTTGAACCTGAAATATCTAATCCTTCCTTGCCAAACCTGGCACCCTTAAGATGTGTTAAACTACAACCCTCCAGCATTCCCAGCCAGCATGGCAAATGACCATTCTGACCAAAAACAATGGTCTACACTCTGGTGATCAGTGCTCTCCGGAGTCTCAGACAGAAGACATTTCATACCCTCTCTAGAACCATCTAGAAGCTTCTATATGCAAAGCATATGCTGTATTTGTCAGCGTATAAGATGCACCCGTACACAAGATACACCCCATTTATATACTGGCAAATACTATTTGTTGGCATGTAAGACACACTGACATATAAGATGCACCCCCTTTTCAAACAGTATTTTTTTGGGGGGAAAGTGAGTCTTATACTACATCAAATACAGTAGCCTGCATGAGATGCCATTCCTTTCCTTCCCTTTTTGTTTCTTTGCATCAGTAGTGAAGAGTAGGGCAGTGGTCTCGGTAATACTACAAGTATTTTGCATGAAGAAGGGCACTGGTTCAATATTTGGTACCTTCAGGTAGGGTTGAGTAAGGCTCTTGTCACAAACTCTGACCCATTGACTATCACTGTAGAACAGGGGCAGTAAACACCTGGACTTCCAGAAGTTTGGGATGAAAACTTCCATAATCCTTTACTACAGCCTATGGTGGTAGGAGCTTATAGGAAATGAAATCCGAAACATCCAATTTCTTCATCCTAGTGTGGTTGATATAGAGTTACTGTTTGTTTCTTAGTTAAATTTTCAAGACAGGCTGAGAATCTATTCTCTGGCCAGGAGCAACTTTGCATTGCCTGAATCAATTTCATTCTGTTGGTCCTCATCCAGTCCACCGCTGATTTAAAACTCTCAAGAGTTGATTCAGACTTCAGCGGAAGCTCACTTCCTATATTCCTTCCTCTGACCAACTGCTTGCAGAGGCATTGGCCCTGCTCACTGATGGGTTCTGGGAGAAGTAGCCCTAGAAAACAACTTTGCTAAGTATTGAGCCAGTAGCGGTCAGCAAGGTAGTTTACTAGGTGAAATTGCCAGTAGCCGCTGCAAGGTGATGTGGTGAGGGAGAGAATTCCTACTCTTAACTTTCAGGATCAGCTTGAGGAAGAAGAGTGGAGGGGGAACTACGTACAGCTCTATGCAGGTGCAGTTGACTAACTAGTGCCCCCCGGTTGATGTCAGTAGCTCATGGTCTTGGTTAGGACAATAGACAGACGATAGTCACATACATGCTTTTTGGATGGGGTGCAAGAAGCTGCATGCTAGCCCATTAAACCCCTAGCAGTTGAGGGACCAGGAGGAGCCACTGCTATTGCTCCTGATTACTGATGAAACGAAGGAGGAGAAGCAATTCAGATGATGAAGATAAGGCTGCTCAAGGCTCCAGAGGGAAGGAAAAGGATGCATTCCATCTGTGAGCACATCCTAAGTTCTTTACCCTTCCAAAATGAGATAAGATGTTTCTGAATTGTCTGAATTGTCTCCTCCATTCTGCCCCTCCCCATGGGTAAGCAACAGCAGCAGAGGTCTCTCTTGAGGTTTTGTATCTGTGGAGAACAGGGGGGCAGGACACAGACCTGCATGAGTAGAAAGATATGCTCTACCAGCTTGATGTATGTCTCTTGTAGGGAATCAGTCACTGTCTCTAACTTTCAGTCCAATGTGCTTACAGTATTACAAGATCAGTGATGGTTCCTGAGCAACTGGAAAGAAGAGTAGGATAAATAGTAACATTTTAAAAATCCATCCAGGTCATCCAGAGCTGACTTGAGACTATCACCTGTTTTCCTGTTGCCAAGAATTCTGTCTTTACCTGACATGGTTTGGATATGGTGACAAGAAAAAATCTGATTAAGTTGAATGTCATGACAGAGAGAAAGTGCCTCGGTGAGAACTATATCTTGTTTTTGTTTTTAATACAATAGTTACCATGCCTTCAGTCAATATGCTGTATCTGCCACTCACAAGTCACTGCTCAAATGTAAACTACTTGCTATGTTTAATTGCATAATGAGTGGCTGGAAGCTATTTTCTTTACTTATAAGTAAATGTTGAGCGCCATTGTGGTGTAGTGGTTTGAGCACTGGACTACTAACTTGAAGTCCTGGATTTTGATTCCTTGCTTGGCCATGGAAACCCTCTGGGAGAACTTGGGTGCATCACACACACACAGTCTCAGAAAACCCTGTGATGAGGTCACCTTAGGGTCCCCCTAAGTTGGAAATTACTTGAAGGCACACAAGAACAAAATGTGGAGGGGATGAATTTGACTGACTCCATTGTACACAGGTGGGGGAGAATTAAACATCCCTAGCCATTTTGAACCTGTCATTCAGATGGCCAGATCTCAGAACCTGGTCCTGAGACTCCAGTTTCCATGGGTCATTTCCAGGCAGGAGACAAGGACTGTTTCTGCACCAGGCTGTTATAGCACTATAATTTCTCTTTCAACATCCTATGAGGCCCCTCCCTAAACTGCAAACCCCAGGATTCCATAGGATGTTGAAAGGAGAATAACAGCACTATAACAGTCTGGTACAGAAATGGCAAAGGGTACACATTCTCCAGTTTTTTGAGGGGGGACTCAGCTCCAAACAAGAAGAAAGGGCTGCATTGAACTTTCTAGGTCATTTAGGAAAGCAGCACCTTACTACAGTTTGCAAGGCTTAATTGATTTGCTGTGGCAACTTGCAAAGACTCTCTGGGGGTAGGAGTGGGAATCTAGTGATGTACAGCCTCCTCCTTCCTTCCCAGTTATGCAGTGCCAGGACACACTCTCCATGGTACTCTGTGTCTACCTCTTGGCTAGAAGCATGTAGGCTAGATTAAATGTTCCCTATCCAGTCTCCCTAAGTAGGTGAGGAGGAAAAATTTCCTCTAATTTCTGCTTGATATATTAACAGGTCCTTTGGCCAAGATTTCTATCTTAATTAATTATCTTAATTTCCAGACAGGAAAGTGTGTGTGTGTGTGTGTGTGTGTGTGTGTGTGAACGAGAGATAGAGAGAGTGAATGCATGCATGGGAGTATACACATGTTTGAATGGCTAGTTGTTAGCAGCTGGGGTTGGTATTTAATACATAATAGTTAATGTCACGAATTATATCCTTTGATCCCAGGTCTGGGCCCAGAAATCTCAAGAAGGAACAATCCTGAACTGGCAACCATCATCATCAATGGTATATACATATATACATATCCTACTTGGTGAAGGAATGTGAATTTATTTTTATAAACTGATGAGTGATAAAGTTTATGCCTTCCACATCCCATACACAGACTCTTCTGCAGGTCAGGCCTCCACACATTTAACTCATAAATAAACAAGAAAATTACTTCCAGTTGCATGATATGCATTTACTGCATCTTGTAGTCCAACTGTTGTTCACTATGCATGCCTCATTGACCACTACTAGCCATACCACTCCAAGAATGTTGACCTGCAAGAGAGATTTACACATGCACCAGCATTTGCTTTCAAAATACAGGCAGGAGGGAACTGACATTTAAAATAGTATATTTTCTAGTCTGGTTCAGTCATCCAGAAATAAACTCTTTCCACCCAATTGATTGATTTTAAGCAATCTAGATTTTGCTAGCTCTGCTCACTTAGATATATAGCACACCGTGCAGGCTTGTTTTAGTGAAATTTTTCATATTTTGCCATAAGAGTTCATAAAACCCTTTTGGAGGCTGTTTCACGCAGCACTTTAGAAAGAACATTTTCCCCATTAATTCTCATGTGAAACTGTATAATGACATTACATCAGCCTTGTGAGGCCTTTGATTGAAATCCCTTTGAATTACACCTGAAGTTGATTACTCGTCTTATTTTCTGTATGGTCAGCAGTTTAAATAAATCAGGACCAAATCCACATGGGTAGGCTGACAGTATGAGAGATTTCATTCAATACATCAACTTAGTGTGATGCAGCTTCACATCCTGGATTAGTTAGAGTACTCATTCTTAATTTATGTCAATATCCTCTCACTTAGTATTTAATGGGTGTGAACCTGCCATGCATTGGCTTTACCAGGTGAGCCCTGACAGTGGGTAGCATTCCATGAAGTTTCATGGAGCCCAAAAATTGCACTAATATTTAACTCAAGAAGAGCTGCATCTCTGCCAGGACTGAGCTTTTGCACTGACCATTTTGGACTCAGGATTGTTCTATTGCCTCTGCATCACCTGTTGGTTGAGATCAGCTGTGGCGTGATGGCCTAGTGGTACTATTTTAGCAAGCTTGCTAGAAAATTGAGGTAAATTCAGGATCAGGCAGCAGAATAGAGCAATGGAGCCTGGGGGATTCTGAGAGTTGTCCAAAAAAAGGATCTTGTTCATGCTCCAAGTGATCCTGTGCTGAAGAAGAGTGAACTCCATGATTGGGGGTGCAAGCTGCAAGGACAGAGAAATCAGTTAGCAATGAATACTTTTCATGCTATGCATGGCAGCCTGGGAACAGGGTGATGGATGGATCATAAGGCATAGTACATAGTGCAAGGATTGTGTGGGTGGATGGCACTGGAAATCTTAGGGCTACTAAATGGCACACCTCTTGAGCCAACATATTGTTCAACCATGCACAATTGTAGGCATATATTTTATAAGAACGTGCAGTTCTTGCACCCTGCCACCATCAGTGGTGATACTGTGTTGTCTAGTCCCTGAATGTCTGTCTCTCTGAGGTCTTCCAAATTGGTCTAAGATGTGTGACCTTTCCCAGTATAGCCCCTTGGGTTTTGCTGGTGGTTCTCACCTCCATGTTCACTTATTCCATCCTTTTGGGGTATAGTTTGTAGTGACTTTTTGGATCTGCACTACAGCTCTTCCAAAGATTTTTCACAATTCATGGCTTAATTTGATGAGGTGGTCTTAGGGTTTGAAGGGTACATTTTCTCTTCTCTACTTTTTATCTTATTTTATTTACTGAAGTTGTAGTACTATAGTGCAAAAGTGCCATTTTACTGATGCATTGGTCCACTATAGCTTTAGAGTCCAATAGGACCTGGAGTTAAAAAGAAACCCACTTGAGAATGAAGATATGATGTTGCAGCTGCTGCTTAGAATTGTCAGAAAATAGTCTGGGACAACAGAAATGTCATTTGGATATTTTAAAAAACCCTGAGAACTGCAGTAACAAATACAGCAAACCTCCCAACACATTTGACCTATCTGGAGGAGCATTTTATGTGAGGTGTGGAATGACTTGTAAAATTGACTGCATGTCAGTTTGATCTGACTTTAATGCAATTTCTGTCAGTTCAGAGCCCAGCTGATCAGAGACAGGAGTGGAACGCATAGAGACAAAAGAGTGCATGCCAAGAGCAAGTCTGTATCAAGAGCCAGGTAGTAAATGGCAGAAGACCCAAGGAATTAATCCACAAAGATTGCTGTAAATTGGACTCTAGGTGATAAAGTGTCAAAGAGAGATCACAGAGATCAGGCTCTTAGTATCTCCAACACTGGTCAGTGGAGAACTGTCCAGCTTATAAAACTGAAGCTTTCTAGCCCCATCAAATTTTGCAACTGTTTCTGCTCAAGATTTTAGATGGACTCCTCCCTGTGAAATGGGAGGCTGTTCTTTGTCTTTTCTGACTCTGAGATTTTTTGCACAGCAGAAAACAGGCCTAGCTTGCTTTCCTTTCTCTGAGTGAGTGGCTTCTGGACTGCATATTTTCCATGCTAGAAGGGTAAGGCTTATTCCTTGTCTGATGAGAAGTCCTTCACAGAAGACATGACACTGTGTTGCAGCATAGGTGAGTTTCTGTTACTCTTCTTCCTCCCATGGAGCCTGGCTCTGAGGATCTTCAGCTACGCAGTCACGATGTAGCTGGTTCCACAGAGCAGAACCAGGTACTGACAGTGAGGGGTGCAATAGTTGACACTATTGGCACTTCCATCTTTTTATTCCTGAGGGGATGCCATACCCATTTTTGAGCCAGGTAATTCTCAGCACTCCAAAATGGAAGGAGTTCTTTCAGGACAGGATGGGAGTGGCAAATTTGTCACTGAGCCCTGTTACCTGAGGCGAGTGCTCCACCAATTATTACTGTTACTATCTTTATTGATACCCTGCTTTTTTCCCAGGTTGGGACTCAAAGTAGCTTACAATAATTAAAAAGACATAGTTAAAATGTATAAAATACAAATGGTAAAACATAATTAAACAAGCAAAAAGAATTAAAACAATGTTAAAATACATGAAAATTCACACACTCATCAGCAACACAATATGCAGCACATTCTATTAGACAGGCCACAGATAATCACACATTAGATGCCTGTCTGAATAAAGATGTCTTTACTTGGTTGTGGAAAAACAGTAGGGATGGTGACAATCTGAATTCTCTGGGAAATGAGTTCTAGAGCCTGGGGACAGCCACTGAGAAGGCCTTGTCCTGTGTTTCCATCAGGTGTACCTGTGAAGGTGGTGGGGCAGAGAAAAGAGCTTCTCTAACAGATCTCAAAGCCCAGGCTGGTTCATAAGGGAGAATATAGTCCTTCAGATAACTTGGCCTTGAGCTGTATGGGGATTTAAAGATCATCACCAGCACTTTGGATGGATAGGCAACCAGTGGAGCTGTTGTAACAGGGGAGTTGTGTGATTCCTATAGCCAGCCCCAGTTAACAATTTGTCTGTGGCTCTTTGGACCAATTGAAGTTTCCAAGCCCTCTTCAAAGGTAGCCCACATAGAGCACATTACAGTAATCCAACCAGGATATAACTAAGGCATGTGTCGCTGTGGCCATATCTGGAATGGGCACAGCTGGTGCACAAGCCTTAACTGTGCAAATGTAGCCCTGGCTACTGCTGAAATCTTGAGTTTCCAGGCTCAGAGTTGAATCCAGGAGCACACCTGAGCTGTGGACCTGTGTCTTCAAGGGGAGCATAACCTCATCCAACACGGGTTGAATCCTTGTTCCCTGATCAACCGACCAGGAGCACCTCTGTCTTGTCTGGATTAAGTTTCAATTTGCTCACCCTCATCCAGTCCACTTCTATGACAGGCACTGGTTTAGCACCAAAACAGCTTCCTTGGCTTGTGGTGAGAAGGAGTAATAAAGTTGGGTGTCATCTGCACGCTAATGGCATGGAACCCCCTAATTCTGAACCATCTTACCCAGTAGTTTCATGTAGATGCCTATAATACAGCTGGCCTTGCAGGGAGGAGTTGGAAAGACCTCATCTGAAACTTTGGAAAGCTTCTTTCACCTGAACATCAGAAAGAACTTCCTAAAGGTAAGAGCCATTTGGTAGTGGAATATCCTTCCTCTGAGTGCAGTGCAGTCACGTTCTTTGGAGGTTTTTAAACAAACGCTAAATGTCCATTTTCTCAGTGTGCTTTTAGGCGGTTGGACTCAATGGCTGTTGTGGTCTCTTCCAACTCTATGATTCTCCCAGCAAATGTATGTTTAATACTGTTCTAAAAGAATTAATAGACCAGTACAGGGATAGAATTATGGAGGAGGGAGACAAATGATGACACTGGGCCCCAAATAAAAATCCCCCCCTGAATATAATTTTATTTCCTTCCCCAAATAAAATGAATTTAAAACTCTAGTTGAACATTTAGAAATACAGTTTAGGCATCCAAAGGGGGAAAAAAGTAGTTAGAGTTTCCATGGGAATGCAAACACAGCAATGTAAGAGTTGTAGTTGGGAATGGTTTTCAGTATCGCTCTCTGCAATGTTAGAAATTTGGGGACTGAAGGGAAATTTTATTGAGGGGAGTAAATTCATAATTAGAGGAGCAATGCCCTTATTTTGCCACATACACCTCCATAGCTATATCCCTTACAAGGTAGCCTTCCTCTGTTCCTAAGAAGCGTTCCAGCTTGCTGGCTAATTGATTTCTAGATGATTCAATGGTCTTTGACTTGGCCATAGAAAAGTTCAGACTTTGGTCTGGCCCCTTAGGATTGGTATCTTCTCTTGAGAGGAAAAGCTAAACTGCTGTGCAAATTCTTTCCACTGCTAAGCGTTTGGCCTGCTTTACTTTCCTGCCCCCGCCCCCTCCCCTGTGTGGCCCAAGCCTGTATATTCAGTGGTGACTGGCTTTATTTATTTTTTCTTGACTGTGCCTTCAGACTGCCAACTTTGATGTAAGCACCTGTGAAAATATCACATAACCAGACGCTGGAGATAACTGCAACAAGAAAGATGAGGGAAAGAATGAAAAGAGAAAGAAATTAAAAAAAAAAATTCAACTGACAGCATGTTCTGTCAGCAGAATGTAACATCTGATTTAGCTGAATATCCCACACAGATATCTCAGCAGGAAATCTATGCAGGTAGTGTATACCTGTTACCAGACACTTTTACAGGTGTTGCAAAGCACAGAAACACAAAAATTAGCAATACTTGTGTTTAGCAGTCAGAACACTAGCTTTAACTATGCTGTCTGATGTAAGATGGTGGGAAGAATCTGGATCAGTAAAAAATTGAAGAGGTCTGGCCCAAAATACTCTGCTGTCTGTGGTAGGCTAGTAAACGGGTCTCCCTCCATGCATCATTCAAAGTGAATACAGCTAAATCCAATAACAGTCCCAACTGGGAATCCACTGGACTTACTGGTACATAAGGGGTGACTACCAAATTCCTCTCGTATCAGTGTAACTGCTTTAACTAGGGCTGACATTAAATTAGTGCCCATAGTACCCAAAGCTAACCAAGCTGAGGCAGAAAATTGTATAAGCACCTCTTCTGAGCCCTAACAATAAAAACACACACACACAAAAATGCTAAAGTAAAGAATTAACCACTTGCTGCCCTTTATGACAATCACAATATATTGCCTGAAGCAGTTACTTCAATAATAGACCTGAGAAGGATACTTGTTTGATATCTTATCTCTTCAGATAATGGTATGATATGTTATTTAATATCCTAAGACACCCCAACATATTTGAACAGTATTATCTGTTCTGGTACCTAGAGTTATTACGGCAGTGCACTAGAGCTCTCCGGCAGAGGTGTACCTCATCAAACTACATATCTCAGGATTCCATACAATAGAGCCAGGGGAGATAGAATGGTATCAAACTGCAACAGTTGTGTTGTGCAGTTACACTCAATGGGTTGCTGTCATTATAATGAGCTGAACTATCTTTTACTTAAACTGCAAGATGGTTTCTTTTCTCCAGTTTGTAACTTCCCAGTCTGTTTCAAGCATTTCACTTTAAACTGGACTTTTTTTAAGAGGCCCTTCAAGTGATTCTTAAATATTGATTTTTTTTTCTAATGAGCTTTGCATAAATCATAAGCAGACGTTTCAGTTAAAATCTACCTTCGGAGTTCACTCTGTTAAAGGGACTAATTCAGCATGAATGGCTCTGATATCAAAGTTCATTGCCTGTACCTTTCCGAGAAGAGATATATCACTCCATTACGCCTTCCTTCAGAGCCGCAAGCAATTCCTTGCACCTCTAGGATAATATTTTATGATGCATCCCCTCCTACATACTTACCTCCACAGTACATTGACATCAATATTTTTATGTTCCTTAATTGAAAACAAAATAGAGAAACAAACAAAAGAAGAACATGTATGCCTCTAACAGCCTCAACAAAATGTGTGTCAATATAGAACAAAATGTTTTGTCAACACAGCAGTGCATTGTGGGAATGTTTTCTACATTTATTTGCTCTCAATATATGAGCTACTATGTTCTCTGTTTTCATGTTGGCCTGTGTTGTTAACAGCATGGAGTCCAGATTTTTTGTCTTGCTGCTGCTGCCCCTCACCTCAGCCTATACTCCGTTACAATTCAAGAAGGTATCCAGTAAATTGGTGAAGAAATGAATGAGAGATACAAAGTTTAATTAGAAACAACAGTCAAGATCAGCATTTTTAATTCAACAGTGGATGTAACTACAAGAAAGACTGGGGGCCATGCATTTTAATCAAGAAGAAGATTGCAGAAGCATGCAAAAGGACAGATTTTACATTCCCAGTAGTTTGATTATTTATTTCAGTTTACTTTAGCAAGACTGTATAGCTCATGGAAGAATTGCAATCTGTGCAGGACACAGTGTTAAGGAAAGTCAAGCATATTGAAAAGGAATTGCAAATTAATTTCCTGGCATCTCAGCTGCAGATCTCAGTGGGATGTTAATGTATATGCCATTCCCTTTGACACATAATGTGAGCTTGTTTAATCTTTCATAATTAATCTTTATTTTAAAAAATGAATTAGGAGGAGAAAGGCATGGAGGAAAAATGGTCACCACATCTTGCTATTTATAATACTATGCAGCTTCCTTCAAACAAGGAAAAATATTATCAATTTGCTCACATTTATTTTCTTGTCAATTGCCAGGTTTAAGAGACAAATTTTGTTATATATCATAACAGCAATGTGGTGTATTTCCAAATTAATCTCTGCACTGTCATAAAAACAGCATATTTAGGGACATACTGTTTGAATAATTTATTCCTGTATATACAGACAGCTGATCTTAAACATCTCTTTCGGCCTGAGAACATTTGCAATGAATTTTTAATGCCACTTTTGACGGAAATATATGGTTCAACAAGTGGCAGTGTGCTGGAATGTACAGATGTGAGTGTTTGATATCCTCTGAAGTCTTTAACTAACAATGGCTGTTGACATACATTTTTGCTTCAGAGCTTGGAAAAATTACTTTTCAGAATTATATCTCCCAGAATCTCCCATTGGCTCTGCTTCACTCCCTGCCAAACCCATTCTTATTCTCAACTCAAGTTGTTGCCCTGTAACCACTCCAGTCTTGAAATACCCATCTTGGTCATAACAGCAGGAAAGGAACAGAGGTGGTGCAAGACATTTTGCTGACTGCCTAAATAAAGGCTTACAGTACCTATAGCCAGGGAAGTTATTTTGACCTATGACACATAAAACCATGCAGCCAGGTTTCACATATGTGCCAGTAAAAATACACTATGAACAAACCAGATAACTATATTTTTCCTGCACTTTCACAAGATACAAATTCCACAGTGTAAAATCCACAGTGACACCTAGCTGATTACTGTTGAAGACTGAACAGTAAACTAGATGGACCCAGGATGAGTGAGTTCGACAAACGGTCAGCCTGCTGCACCACAGAAAATCTCATACAAACAAGCCAAACTGTGCAGCAGGCCAGAGATGTGCAGACTTTGGCTTGTATTTTGCTAGAACTCTGAAATCCAGCAACCTGGACAGGTATAGAAGAATGATACCAACTTGTCTCTGCTAAGAGGTAAGAAGAAGTGTGCTTCTGAGTACATGCTGAAGTCAAGAATTTGTAATCAATGCAAGAACCTAAACTCATAAAGGTCTATGAGTAATCACGAGAAGTCAACATGGATTTCTCAAAAATTTCTCAAAAATAAGTCATGCCAGACTAATCTTATCTCTATTTATGATAGAGTTACTAGCTTGATAGATGAAGGGAATGCTGTGGATGTAGCATATCTTGATTTCAGTAAGGCCTTTGACAAAGTTCCCCATGACATTCTTGCAAAGAAACTAGTAAAATGCGGGCTGGACAGAGCTACTGTTAGTTGGATTTGTAATTGGTTGACCGACCAAACCCAAAGAGTGGTCACGAATGGCTGCTTTTCATCCCGGAGAGAAGTGACTAGTGGGGTGCCACAGGGTTCTGTCCTGGGCCCAGTGCTGTTCAATATTTTTATCAACGACTTGGATGAAGGAATAGAGGGCATGCTCATCAAATTTGCAGATGACACCAAATTGGGAGGGGTTGCTAATACACAAGAGGACAGGATCAAAATTCAAAATGACCTGGATAGATTGGAGAGCTGGGCCAAGGCTAACAAAATGAAATTCAACAGAGAGAAGTGTAAGGTCCTACACTTAGGTAGAAAACATGGAATACAGAAATATAGGATGGGGGACACGTGGCTGGATAGCAGTACGTGTGAAAGGGATCTAGAAGTCTTCATAGACCACAAGCTGAACATGAGTCGGCAGTGTGATGCGGCAGCCAAGAAAGCCAATGCAATTCTCGGCTGCATCAGCAGGAGTATGGTGTCTAGATCAAGGGAGGTACTGGTACCACTCTACTCTGTTTTGGTTAGACCTCATCTTGAATACTGTGTCCAGTTCTGGGCACCCCAATTCAAGAAGGACATGGCCAAGCTGGAGCAAGTCCAGAGAAAGGCGACCAAAATGGTGAGAGGCCTGGAAGACATGCCCTATGAGGATAGACTTAGAGAGCTGGGTATGTTTAGTCTGCAGAAGAGAAGGTTAAGAGGGGACATGATAGCTATGTTTAAATATTTGAAGGGATGCCATGTAGAGGAAGGAGAGGGCTTGTTTTCTGCTTCTCCAGAGACCAGGACAAGGAGCAATGGATTCAAGCTGCAGGAAAGGAGATTCCACCTGAACCTCAGGAAGAACTTCCTGATGGTCAGGGCTGTCCGGCAGTGGAATATGCTGCCTCGGAGTGTAGTGGAGTCTCCTTCCTTGGAGGTTTTTAAGCAGAGGCTAGATGGCCATCTGTCGGGAGTGCTTTGAGGGTGTTCCTGTATGGCAGGGGGTTGGACTAGATGGCCCGTGTGGTCTCTTCCAACTCTACATTTCTATGATTCTATGATATATTTGCTTTTTAACCAGGTACAGTACTGTTTTTCCGCAATCAAACAGAGAGTAGAATGGCCTTTTAGTGGTAGATGTGTTTAAGACAGGGGTCACTGCAAGTCACCCCGAAATGTAATTGCTCATGTAATTGCTCATTCTGTTGCCTGAGACAAAGGAAAAGATGGCACACACAAACCCATTCCAAACAGAGAATCTGATTAGAAAAGCAACTGAACTTTATGTCAGCATTGGAAAGGGTTGAAGTAGAGTAGTACACTACAGTCGGCCCTCCACATTTGCGGGTTTGACTTTCACAGATTTGATTATTTGCGAGTTTCTCCAACCCTGTCCCCCCACCTCAGGCACTCTTTTTCTGGGGACTCCTTCCCTCTTGGCAACTCTGATCAGGCTGTGCAACCTTTTAACAATCCACCTCTGGTCCTCTTCCACCTCCACCAGCCCCTGCTTGGCTGGCTAAGGACAGCTCACAGCCATTCAGTGGGAAGGAGAAACCAAATGTAGCCAGAATGTACCCTAAACTTTAAGAAAGCTGATTTCTGTAAACTTAATGAGTTACTTGCTGAAATCCCATGGTCAAGAATGCTAAAAGAGAAAGGAATTCATGACAGATGGGAATTTCTTAAAAGTGAGATACTGAAGGCACAATTAAAAACTGTGCCAATAAGGAGGAAAAATGGCAGGTGTCTAAAGAAACCGGAATGGTTGATTAAAGAACTCTCAGCTGAGCTAAGTGTTAAAAGAAACATGTACAGGAAATTGAAGAATGGGGAAACCACTAAAGAGGAATTCAAACAAATAGCCAGGAGATGTAGGGAGAAGGTCAGAAAAGCTGAAGCACACAATGAACTCAGACTTGCCAGAGACATTAAAAACAATAAAAAGGGTTTTTTTAGATATGTCAGCAGCAAAAGGAAAAACAGGGAAATGATGAGGTTGCTGCTTGGAGAAGATGGCCAATTAATAACGGAGGGAAGAGCGAAGGCAGAACTACTCAACACCTTCTTTGCCTCAGGTTTCTCCCAAAAGGATAGAAGTACTCAACCAGGGGAGCAGATGAGGAGCGGGGGGATGCAGTACAGAATAAGTAGAGAAGTAGTACAGAAATATTTGGCTAAACTAGATGAATTGAAGTCTCCAGGGCCAGATGAATTACATCCAAGGATATTAAAAGAACTGTCAGAAGTCATTTCTAAACCATTTGCAATAATCTTTGAGGACTCTGGGAGAGCAGGAGAAGTCCCAGCAGACTGGAGGAGGGCAAAAGTCATCCCCATCTTCAAGAAGGGGAAAAAGAGGACCCAAATAATTATCACCCGGTCAGCCTGACATCAATACCAGGAAAGATCCTAGAGCAGATTATTAAACAGTCAGTTTGTATTTACTTAGAAAGCAATGCCATAATCACTAAAAGTCAACATGGATTTCTCAGAAATAAGTCATGCCAGACAAATCTTATCTCTTTTTATGATAGGGTTACAAGCTTGATAGATGAAGGGAATGCTGTAGACTATCTTGACTTCAGTAAGGCCTTTGACAAAGTTCCTCATGACATTCTTGCAAAGAAGCTACTAAAATGCAGGCTGGACAGGGCTGCTGTTAGGTGGATTTGTAATTGGTTGACCAACCGAACCTAAAGCGTGCTCACCAATGGCTGCTTTTCATCCTGGAGAGAAGTGACTAGTGGGGTGCCACAGGGTTGTGTCCTGGGCCCAGTGCTGTTCAATATATTCATCAACGACTTGGATGAAGGAATAGAGGGCATGCTGATCAAATTTGCAGATGACACCAAATTGGGAGGGGTTGCTAATACCCCAGAGGACAGGATCAAATTTCAAAATGACCTTGACAGATTGGAGAGCTGGGCCAAAGCTAACGAAATGAATTTCAACAGAGAGAAATGTAAAGTCCTACACTTAGGCAGAAAAAATGGAATGCACAAATATATGATGGGGAATGTGTGGCTGGATAGCAGTACATGTGAAAGGGATCTAGGAGTCTTGGTAGATCACAAACTGAACATGAGTCAGCAGTGTGATGAGGCAGCCAAGAAAGCCAACGTGATTCTTGGTTGTATCAATAGGAGCATGGTGTCTAGACTGAGGGAGGTAATGGTACCACTTTATTTTGCATTGGTTAGGCCTCATTTGAAATACTGTGTCCAGTTCTGGGCACCTGAATTCAAGAAGGATACTGACAAGCTGGAGCATGTCCAGAGGAGGGCAACCAAAATGATGAAGGGTCTGGAAGCTACGTCCTATGAGGAATGACTTAGGGAGCTGGATATGTTTAATCTGTAGAAGAGAAGGTTAAGAGCAGACATGATAGCATTGTTTAAATATTTGAAGTGATGTCATGTTGAGGAGAGAGCTGGCTTGTTTTCTGCTGCTCCAGAAACTAGGACAAGGAGCAATGGATTCAAGCTGCAGGAAAGGAGATTCCACTTGAACCTCAGGAAGAACTTCCTGATGGTCAGAGCTGTCCAGCAGTGCAATGTGTTGCCTCAGAGTATGGTAGAGTCTCCTTCTTTGGAGGTTTTTAAGCAGACGCTGGATGGTCATCTGTTGGGAATGCTTTGATGGGTGTTTCTGCATAGCAGGGGGTTGGACTCAGCCCCTGTGGTCTCTTCTAGTTCTAAGATTCTAAGATTCTATGATTTCTCAGCACCACAATCCCTCTCCCCATGCCCCCACCATACCCAAGGAAGGAGATGAGTGAGAGAGAGAAAGTATAGGCCCACCATGCTGATCCACTCCCTCTCCCTCTCCCTTCCCTGACCTGGTTTGGACCTTGGGCATCCATTCTCCCCACCATGTCTTGATCCACTTCCCATACAGATACACACACATTTGGACATTTGCAAATTTTCCACATTTGTGAGGGACCTCCACCCCTAACACTAGCGAATGTGGAGGGCTGACTGTAATTTGGGTGCTGGTGGTGATAGAACAGGTTGTATTGTACGCCCAGCTCTATCCTTGAAGGCAGATGAACAGTAGAGGACTCAGGAAGAAAGGCTGGGGTGGTGAGTCAGTTGCTTCACCCTGATTAACAGTAGGTGAAGCCCTGAGTAGATTCCAGTCTATCCACAGAAAGCGACATCACTAACATTTAATACATCAGCAGCATCTGTGCTTTGAAAATGGAAAGAGAAACAGTCCATCCCAATATATACTTCAGAGTCTCTTTCCAACAATCTCTTCTGTTTTCATCTCATGTAGCCTATTATTTCTGTCACTTGAACTTTCTATAAGGCAGTCCTGCGTGTCATAATGGGTAAAGCTTTTCAGGATGATTTTGTCCTAGACTGCAAATGATGTGAGCTTTTATACCTCTCTGTACAAGAGGCTGGCTTAGTTAACAAGGCATGTCTTCTATTGTTATGGAAACGGAATTTTACCAGCACATCCTCTAATACTAAAATAGCTCATTTCTTACATTGCAGGCTAAAGTATGTTCAAAATTTCTTCTGACAAGATTGAAACTCTTACATTATTAGAGTGATGTTTAATTGTTTTGCAACAATGGGAAGATCTGAGGGAGAGGGGCTACCAAGAAAATCTGAGCCCCTCCATTCCATTGTGCTTGTAGAACAGACATAGGAATCTTGTGGCCCATGGGCTGCATATGGCCAAGGGGGGACACCTTTGTGGTTCTTGTCCGCCACCCATCTAGTCCCCCTCAACCCTTCTCCAGATTTAAAAAAATGGCAGAAAACAAAACCAGTTTTTGACTGCAAAAAAGGTCTCTAGGGCAGAAGAGGGTTTTTGCAATCCTGAAGGCGTTGTTAAACTTCAACTCCCAGTAACTCTAGGCAGCATAGTCAACTGGATAGGGACTGGATAGAGATGTTGGGTGAGGCAATACAAATGCTTTGTTGGTGACATGATTCTCATCCATCAGACTTCCACTAAATCATAGGCCCTTTTCGCACCTTAGTTGGTGCCACCGGTATCACGCGGGGATTGCGCAAAAAGCCTCATCCAGGAGGCACTCGTATCCCTTCTGCTACCCCTCTGCACCAGCTCTGTGCTAGCCGGAAGGAAGCTTGAGGGCTCCGCCCCTTCTGTGATAACTGAAGCCCCTGTCTGAGCTGCTGGTCCCTGTGGCTCTGGCTGGAGATGAGTCCTGCAGCTCAAGAGCTCCCCCTGCTGCCATGGACCAAGCAGGCACGGACGTCCCTCTGCCTGCTCCTTTAGATCAACAGGGATCCAATTCTGCGCCTGTTCCTTTGGAGCAACAGGGATCCGATTCAGAAGAGGCTCTGGAGCCTGGTTCAATAAGCCCCCAATCAAGGTGGAGACTCAAGAGTGCTGTGCAAAGGGAGGCCTCCTTGGCTAAGTTTAAGAAGCGGTGACCGTACACACCTGTGCCTGGGGCTATATAACTGCCTGCCTGGAAGCTTCCCTTTGCTTGTGGCAAACTTCTTACAAGCCCTCCTCCTGCCTGTACCTTGCTCCCAGCACCTGATTCCTGATATCTTGAATTGATCTCTGGACCCTTGACCGTTGGCTTTGGAACTCTGACTATGGCTTCGCTTGGCGCTCTGGTAAATGAACTTCCTTGAGTAAATGCTTGGTTGTCTCCTCCCGGCTGGACTTTGCTGGCTCTCCCACTCTCTTCTCCGGGCTGGCTTGCCGCCTGGGTCTCTGACCTTGACACCTTCCTTCTGCAGTGCAGCTGGGTACTTTCCCAGGCTGTGCTGGGAGAGGAAGCATAATGGCCACGTGTCTGGAATGCATGTGGGGCATGGGAGGGATGGGAGGGATTGCGCATCATTTTCGGCAACAAGCCAAAAATGATATAGTGCGTGATCACCACCTAATGGCCTCGGGAGCATTGCGCAATTGCAAGGACGTTATGTGGAACGGCCCTTGCAATTGTGCGATGCTCCCGAGGCCATTTCACAACAGGACTGGCATGCGAAAAGGGCCATAGTTTCAAGCAACCCTGAAACAAACCTAAAACATCAAAAAGAAGATGGACTATCACTATATCCCTACAGTGCACTAACTGTAGCCATGCTCACCAGGTAGAGAAGGTAATAAAGAGGACAAAGAGGAGTGAAGACTGGAGGGGTTAGGGCCTTTCCACACTACACAGTTATAGTGCTATTATTCCACTTTTAACGTACTATGGAATCTGGGGTTTGTGGTTTACTGAGGGAACAATCCACATTGCTTAGAAGCACATACTCATTTCTGAGAATATTCTAGAAGGTACTTTGCCTTGGTGATATTTCTATTTTTATGACAATAGTTTGAACAGGATAATTACCTCTTCAGTTTGGAAGCACTTGTAATTTAGGAATTCTGTGTACATGTTTTCAAGTTTTGCCCACCATTTATTGTGATATAAAGACAACAGCCTGATGCCATGATGTCTGTTGCACCCAGTATGAAGATCTTTTCCCATAGACCTGCTTGTAATGTGAAGTGTTTCATCAATCATTTCGTCCTACAGGACAAATTAGTTTCTCTTTCATCTCTTTAAAACAACTTTAGTTGATGTATTTATATTACTTATACTGCTTCTACTTAAGCAGATACCCTCTTGTTCTGCTGAAATACTTTCCCTCTTTCATCAGCCTGGGATAAGATTTTTTCTTAAAATACCTGTTCCCACCACCCAATTTTCAATTATCAACCCAACCAGAACACTTATGTGGCTTGTTGCTTTAGTAAGCCATTATTACTTAGCTGTGGGATTTATTACATTGTAGGAACAAGTTACAAATACAGCCTATAATTCTGTTCAACAAAACCACTTGCTACAGATGTAATCTGGAGCAATGGGGGCAAATACCATTTCTAATGGACAACTGCAGTGCTAAAGCATTGTACTAACTAGGCAAGATAATTACCATCAGGCAACTTCACCTATTGCGACCCTGGCAAGGCAGGCCAGCCTCTTCCTTCATTTCCCAAAAGGCTTTTCCAGCCTTCTGCCTGAAATTCTGCTTAGCAGCAAGCTAGCAACATTATCTTTTCCATGGGTTGGTTTACATGGCTTTTTGTTGTTTTCTTACTCCCCATCCTAACCTCCCAGCTTAATCACATGAATATAGTGTTTACTCCAACAGCTGCCCTATTTTTATGAAACCACCAATGGGGTCAAGATTGTTAACCTGTGTGGGAAACTGATATTTGGAACTGGCCAAGCCTATTGAAGTGAAGCATCAGTTGCTTCAAGCCATGCAAGGCCAAATGTGTGTTGAGATGAAGAACTATCAGCTGAAACAATAGTTACAAATGTTGTCACCAGGCTGTTCGTGAGAGGTTAACATCAAGATGCCTCTTCTCTTTTAGATCTTGTTAATATTCGGGAACAGCCAGATGTGAAAATTTATAACCACAAGCAGTTTTTCTGCTGACTAATATTTTATCTCAGTTAAACATTTTCCTTCAATATCTCTAAGCAGATAATGGTTCAGGAGTTAATCTATGTGTCTATGTGTCGGAAATGCAACAATGCTCAACACTGAAAGAATTAAAGATGTCTTAGAGATTGCAACTGTAATAGAGTTAAATAGTGTTAGTCCAATGTCCAAAATCTCCTCATCTCTTATCTCAACCTATCTCAACCTCTGTGGGATGTGAACTGATACTCTTGGGGATGTTATCCGCTCTTTTCTTCCTAGACCCCTTATTCTTTCACATCTAGCAAAAGTGAAACTAGCTTAATTCACAGTTAGTTTAGCAGTCTTAGAGAGCTTTCCTATTTTTATCAGTGTTCTTATAATAAAGCCTTCCTTTCTTTCTTTCTTTCTTTCTTTCTTTCTTTCTTTCTTTCTTTCTTTCTTTCTTTTTCTTTCCTTCCTTCCTTCCTTCCTTCCTTCCTTCCTTCCTTCCTTCCTTCCTTCCTTCTTTCTTTCGTGTAACTCTCCATCATTGCAAGGCTCTGATTGTCTCAAACAGTTCCACAGGTTCTGGCTCATTTATCCCAAAGTTCAACACATCCACATTAATTTTTCAAATGTTTGGGAGGCTGACACACATTCTGCGTCAGTGGAAGAAACTGCAAAAAACTGCAAGTGTGTTGTCTGCTTCCAGGTACTCCAGCTGATTATCCCAACTCTGTAGAAGAATAGGTGTCCAGTACTGCTGTAGTAGCAGACTTCTGCTGGCACCTATCCATGACTTACTCAGGTATAAGTCCAATCCACATCTGCATGAGGTTTCCTTCCCCCTCTCCCACCACAAGAAAAAAAACCACTTAGCTCATGTGCCTCTGCCAACACCAATTCATTTGCCATTGAACACTGGGGGAGAAACAGAAAGGCATCCAGCTGTGTTCCTGTATTTGGACACAGGCATTGACATCACCCTCCAGGATCACTAGAGGACCTGAAAAGAATCAGAGGATGCTTTGCTGCTATGTTTCCAATACAGCTGGTTAGTTCTCTGCCTGTTCCTCCACTCTCCACCAGCCATTAAATTGGAATGGGAGGTCTGCAGAAACTAAAAGGTGAATTCTGGTGATGAGAGAGGAGATATTTCATTATTCTGGTAGCGCATCATATAGAAAAAGGAATTATTTTAAGAAATTGTTTTAAACAGTTGAAAAATATTTAGCAGATGGAGCAGTGAATATGTGTCTTTTAGCAAAATAGGGGTATGTGGCTAAGCAAATGCATACTGCTTGTTAAAAGATTGAAAGTAGGAAATAAGAAAGACACTCCAGGAAGAAAAACATATTAGACAGGTTCTATTTGACAGACATCTGCTAGAAATAAGAGGAAAGACAAAGTGACCTTTGAACTCTTGGTACAATACAGAATTGAAAAACAAGATTTCAGGGCAGAGATAAGCAAACTATGCAATTTTTGAAAGATTAATCTGTAGCTTAGGGGGTTGGAATCCCACCTCAAACTAGCCCCCAAGTGATTTGGGGGTGTATGCTTGGAGTGGGAGAGACCAAAGAGCCACCACACCATGCTGAGGCAGCCAGCCAAGGCACCAGCGCTGCCGTCAACACTTTTTAAATAAAACACTATAAAGCCAACAAGGGTATTTGAAGGCTTCTCCGACTTAACTCTGGAGTGAAGGACCAACGAAAAGAGATAATTTTTTGTGAGCCCTCCAGTCAACATTAATAATTTGATTTCAGTAATGTGAAAGCTGAGTAAGTTTGAAGTCTAATACTTGTCATTTAAATACCAAAGTAAATAGTAGGGACTGCTGATTTTGGACCTTGAAGAAGCCAGGTGACTTCTGTATAATTTAAGAATAGTTTTTGGAGACTGAGATTAAGGCTGTGTTTGTAAAGATTGTGACCTGGCAAAAAGAGGGGGAAAAAAGACTACTGCATATATTACTGAGAACTTGTAGATTCATTAGATGGCCACAGTGAGGAGGAGATAGGGTGTTGTAACAATGTAGTTTGTGTGGGAGAAACCGTGGATCTTGGTGTGAAGCAGCAGAGTAAAGGAACTGCAGAGAAGAGGAGAAGGGAACAACGTAAATACTGTCAAGGCTGAAACTTACAGAGGTGTGAGTATACTTCATCAAGTTGTGAGGGGGAAAGCTGTGAAGGGGAAAGCTGAATCTACACTCTTCAGAACTGGAGTATTTGAGTTAGCTGTCTTAGTTTTCCTCAAGGAAAGAAGTATTCTTAAAGGACATTCCTTCTTCAATGGATTCAATGGATTGAGTTTGGTATTGCGGTTAGCATCTGAATTTCTCTTCTCTACACATTGACTGTTTCAGAGATTAATTGACTTGAACTTCCAGGACATCTGGTGAGAATAATAGCAGAGTGGATTTTGCCTTCGTGGAACAAGGTGTGACTACTTTCATTCGTACGCTGCATTTTGGTTTTTCTATTAACTTGACAGACACTGGTATGAAGACTGGATGATTTTCTTTTGCTGTTTCACTTTAGTCTTACCTTTCAAATAGCCCATAAATAGGTGTGGTGTTAATTAGATATAGTAGACAGTTCGAGCTTATTTGAGTGAATTACAATTAAATGATGGAATTACTTGTGTAACTTTCATATGAATTACCTGTGTATGAATGGTTACTTTCAAAAATTACAGAATGAAATTACTGATGAAATTACTGAAATTATTGAGATTACTGAATGGAATTTAGAATGAAATTTGGAAACTACTGAATGAAATAATTTATTAATTCAATAATAATTTAAGGAAATTTAATGAACTTAATGAAATTCAGTAATTTGATTGCTACAATATTCATAACAACTATAAGAATTAATTAATTAGAAACCATTCCAGTTATAACAAAGAAATGAGATTATCAGTTTAATCTTACATTCTGTTACGGGGCAATGTAAGTTACAATTATCGTGGAAAATCAACTATGTCTAGTTTAATGTAACTAATTAATAGACTACATGTAGGTTATATACATTGATTAGGATTAAGAGAATACACTATGATTATTTGATGAAATGTATAGAGAATGAATTAATCTGGGATCTGATTGGGTAGTTAAAATCGGTAATAATTAATATAGTCATCATAAGGTTTCTTTATGTACTATAGGTGATTTGTCTAACAGGTAGTCAAATCTGACCAGAAAGGGAAAAGGTTAAAATTAATACATGAATATCCCTTGTGAAAGACTACAGGAAAGGTTACAGATAGAAGATACTTATGTAGATGGGGTTAGAGTAAGAAGGAGGATAGTTTCTAGGGAGGAAACTAGAGATAAAATTTGATCGCAAGCATAGATTGTTGAAAGTGACCCATAATTGTTAAAGGGTTAATTGCGTCCAAACAATTGTGGCTATGGATACAAGATTAAAAACAACAGCAGCAGCAGTAAGAAGATCTTCAATAGACCTACCTTTCAAAACAACTACTGAATCAACTGCAAAGTCATTAGACATGGCTCAACAAATTCAACAATTATTGGAAGAGTTCAGGGACTTTAAATCTAAAATTAGACAAGAGTTGAAAAGCAATCATGTTGAAATAAGATTTGATCTGAAAAAAGAGCTGGAAGCTTTCAGGTGAAAACTGGACTCATTCTCCAAGGATATTTTGAGACTTAAAAATGAAGAAAGATTAATCTGTAGCTTATGTCAGTATGAGTTTTTAACCAATGGGAATTATAAGCGTGTATGAAAAATACTAAGAGTGTATAAATTTCAGATGAAAATTGTATTCAGCACCAGCTCATTTTCAGAGCAAAGAGCTCTAGTTGGTCTGATTGCACAATCGTAATGATCAATTAAAGATCCCCTTTTTACTTCACTCAAATTCTCTGAGTTGTTTTTATTGACATCTAGCTCAGGGACAAGCAGTTTTGAGGCAACAATTCCACCAGGGCAGAACTTTACAACACATTTCCCAGTCCAAGATCTTGGCTTCCTTGTCTATGTTGTTGTCAGGCAAGTCTGTATCCATATATCCTTTCAACTTGGGGTTGCTGTTTGCTTGCAATGTGAGGTTCACATGTACAATATCTTTGAAATACTTCAAAGGAAGTATCAAGAGATACTGCATTCCAGTCATTCTATTTGAGTGAAAGTTGGGTTTTTCTCCATAAGATCCACATGTCGACAGGAGTGACACTTAGTATGCTTACTGTGAAGAGGAGACTACAAACCACCTCTCTGGACTTCTTGTTATTTAGTAATGGTCCCTGTTTCCATTTTGTTTTAGGAAATTTTTTTCTTTGAAGGCTTGTTCCAGGAACTCCACTGTCATCGAGTCTTCATCTCGATGTGCCCCAGTAACTTCATCTTCTGACTCAGACAATCTATGATCTCACTGATCTCTTCTTTATCTTTGTAGCACATGGTCACATCATATATCAAGATATAGGTTCATTTGTTGGCTGTATTCCTTTCCTTGTGTGAATGCATCCTTAATAAGCAACTGATTTAGTTTCTTGATCCATGCATTTGCAGCTTGTTTCAATCTGTAAATGATCTTTTGAAGCTCATGTACCAGGTGTTTGTTTCCTAAATCTTCAACTCCTGGAGGCTGGTCCATAGATGTCTTCTGTTATTTTTCTACTGACTTTGCTCAAGTTCAAACATCAGTATCCCACCAACAGCTCCATCATGTTTATCTTTTCTCTCCCACTTTTAAAAATCTTTCTTGTTTATCTTTTCACCCATCACAGAGCTTACTCAACCTATACCAGTTTCCAGTGGATTAGAAAAATCTTAATCTTCTCCTTCCTTCTTTTAATTTCTGCTCTTTCCATCTCCCTACACAGAATCTACCTTCTTGGTCTTTCTGTTCCTCCACCTAGTGTTACTCAATCTTGGCTTCTCCTAATTTTCTTCCCACCCAACTGGCAGACACCAAAGCTCTCTTCTCACCCACCCCTGAGGTTTGCCATACTCTGGTTCCTTGTATTAATTTTGTGTTCATTTTTATTTTACAAAATGTACTGCAAGCCTTAGTCTGTACAGATTGTACGTGCATTTCATTGTGTGTGTGTGAATCCAATAAATATATTTTTCAGTTCTAAAACTGTGGGAACAGCCTACTTCCTGTAATTGTTAGGATAAATGTTCAAACTATTTTGCCAAATATTTGTGCTGTCTTTACAGGAGATAACACAGTGTACTAATATTTAAATCTTTGAGTTTATTCCAACTACAGCTCTTTAATTCTGTACTTCACTCTTCTTCTAGCCATTCCCTTTCTCACTTCCTTCAGCCAGTTCCGACAGAGCTAAAAATCAAGATGGATTGTTTTCTTGGCAGATACAGATTATTACCAAATGTGGATAGTACACGGCAAGTGAACCTTGCTGAATTTGAGGAATGCATGTATGATGTGGTAGTAATGCCAACAGTCTGTTGATGAGATAGCTGCCTCCTTCTCATATTTGCAGGCAGATGCCATAAGTGGCTGCAAATAATGGACCCTGAATATGTGGTAATAAAATCTAAGACAAAGATGTGTGTGTCTGTATGAGTGTATGTAAATCAATGTGTGTAAAGCTGAATTGAATAGAACTACCATGCATTTGTGCCCTTCTGACTTATTTCAGTGTGGCTTGGACAACAGAATTTCTCAGGGAATTTTGTCTCAGATTAACAGTAACTAGCAGATTGTTCAGATCAGATCTTCTGAAAGAGTTTATAGCCTCTGGTTTCTATACATAAATGGTAGGAAAGCTCTGATGTATGAGTCTGATCCACAGTGCCTGACTTCCCTGACCACCAGGTCCACCAAGGCCCTGGTTATGGTCCCACTACTCCTTAAGCCTCACCCCTCATAAAAAGGGAAGGCAAGGGAAGTCTGCTCCAATAGAACCTGCTTTCTCTTTGTCACTGCTCAGTTTTCTCCTGATCATCTGAGAAAGAAGGTGGAGATCACAGGAAGGGGGTACATTGTGTACCAGGTGAGTACATACTTAGAAGCAAAGATTAAGAATGTTTAAAAGTCTACAAACTGGAATCCTATGCACTATATTAGTGTAAAAATAGCAGCATAAGCAGTTACACTTCATTAGTGGTTGGTTCCTTATGCACCAGTCATTTTATAAGCAAAGGTTAAGAACCACTGCCCTAGGAAATCCTGAGATTTACAATTTAGGGAAGAGTATTTAGAATGCCCAGTCCCAGAGAAATAGTGCCTCACCAAACTACAAACCCCAGGCTTCCCACAGGATGTAGCCATGGCCACCACAAGGGCCCTCATACCTTCTAACACTTCAAGATGAAACCAGGTACATATGAGACCAAGCAAATCAGAGTATGGTCAATATTAATGTGGAAAAAGCACACAAACCAGGTTAGGCTGCAACAGTTTGCTTTTCCCTGGACCTACTGAGAAGAGCAAAATCCCCACCCTCCTCTTCCTTCTCTTCTTACTCAGTTGAGTATAAACTACTTTTGCACTCTGAACTCAATTTACAGCAATTGAAGTAAGCTGAGACCAGAGGGGAGGAATGGGAGGAGGAAAGAGAAACTGGGACATTTTAAAAGCTGCTTAAAAATTGGGATGATAGAGGATTAATCAGAACTGTCCCTGCCAAACTGGGACACTTATAGGGTATGGTAGTTAGAGATTCAATTTAAATATGCTGGTATTTTTGATCCTGCCCTTGGGTCCAGTGCCCACCATTGGAATTTGAACCCAGAAGAATCCAAAATTGAATTTGTCCCTTACTGTGAAAGATATTCTTTACTCTCTCTATACTGTATGTGTAGTGATTCTTTGGAAGATCTGTTTATAAGAAAGAGGTTTGCTGAAAGCAGAATATTTCAAAACCATTGTTCCAAGGCATTGAAGTCCACATACTGTAACATGCTACAGTTGTACCCTTAGCAAAAAGTGTTCTGGATTTTTAGGGAGAGAACCTCCATCTTCCCTCTCCCCATATATATTTAAGTAATTCACACAGTGGTTGTGATTTGCTGTATTTGAAAGATGGGTCTTTGTGGAGTTCTGCCATTTCATGGCCCATTGACTTGAGAACATTGCCATCAGACTCTAAGATGACATATGGTACTCCACAGAGTGTGTGTGTGTAGGAGGGATAGCATAACAGATGTACATTTCACAGGGCAGCTATAGCAGCAGGAAGTATATTTAACCAGCAGTAAATAATATTATACTGGCATGAAGATGTATATATGCTATTTGACGTAATACTCTGCTGCAAAACCTGCGGCTGGGACTCCTGTCTTCCTCTACCATTGGAATAATAAACTTTGTTTTTCATTTAAATCTATTACTGAGCCACTTTCAAAAGGTGTGTGTGAATTTTGTATAAAGTAGAAAATTGTAAGACCGCAGATTAATTCAGCCAATTTCAACAAAATTATGAAAAACAAAACAAAACAAAACATGGGACCTTTAAACTAACGCCCTCTTCTTCTTCTTCTTCTTTTTTAATTAAGATCTGTTATTCAACAAATAATACCTTTTACCACCTTGTGCTAGTAAGAACATAATAGGGTGTATAATGTAATAGTAGGTATGCAAATATACCTTAAAAACTATTAAGATGAATAATATACTTCAAGGACTGAGATATTTCTCCTTTCAGTGATCATTCTACAAGGTAACTGAGATCACTTCTCTTTTAATTAAGTAATAATTAGAATCCTGTTATGGATGAAATATAAAATCACATGCAATTACTGAGGTTAAAAAAAGACCCGCTTAGAACTAAAGATGAAAATCTGTTCTAATATACTGCCTATGGGCCCTGTCTTCTCTCCCTCATCCCCATTTGTCTTTGTGAGGTATGGCTCAAAATTAGCTTTCTGTTTTCAAAGGCCAGGAGTGGAGAAAGTATGCAGCTTCATGCAGCCCCACGCTCTTTTTAGCAGCCCTCACAAATCTGTTGTACCCAGTGGGTTTTCTTTCCAGATGAAGAGCTCCACCACTTTCCACAAATATCACAAAAACCTTGGTCCTGGAGGTGTAGCTCATTTATTTATAACATCCACTCAAGCCACTTAAAGTTGCAACTGGAAGTGTCTTCTGGTTGTGATTTTGCACAATTTTTGGCAGAAAAAGTGGGCAGTGTGGCCCATGGCAGGTGTGGGTGAGTGAAAATTAACTCTTGTCCCCACCTCAGCTGACCACCCTTGTCATAGGCTGGACTCTGAGGAATTGATGAAGGCTGCTTTCATTGTTCTTTGAATGGTGGTGTGGATGTCAGTGTGCATCATCCCAACACAGTCAAAGACATTTTCGTCCCCCTCATTTCAGTGGAAGAGAGTTCACATATGTATGACTGTCCCTTTAAAATTAATTGCCTATTGCACAAATGGAGTGTAATGTATAGATCGGTGTATTGTCAAATTTCCCCAGAAGACAGTTTGCTCATCGGAGATGGAGAAGGAAAACTGTATGGTTCATGTGCTGCTACAATATGATAACTATGTGGAAACATTGCAACCCTCGTATCCAATTGGGACAAAAGCCAAACCGGAGAATGGCAGAATACTGGATCAGATGTTTCCTTCTTGCTAATTGCAAATACATCAGCAGGGAGGCAGCCATTAGTGAAATGAGAAACATTACAGATGTTGATTGTGCTATGTGCCAGATTAGTGCTTAATCAATCTGGCTTGTGAAACAATGTGTTTTTTCATGATAAATATTGAACTATTAATGAAAATTTAGCATCCATATTTTATTCTCAAAATTCTTTCTTTCTTTCTTTCTTTCTTTCTTTCTTTCTTTCTTTCTTTCTTTCTTTTTAGGGGCTAAAATTTAGGACAAAGTAGTCAATGGGACTGTGCCCTGTATTGTCTTTTTGGAAATGCATGGTTGAATACCAGTTCCTGCAACCCAGCACGATGTAGTAGGCATCAAGTGACAGTAACTGAGTGGAATTACAAAGTCTTGAAGGGTGTGCAGTATATGAGAGACACCAGGGACACGGTAATCTATCCTGATAAAACCATGGTAGTAATTTATAACCTTCACCCATATCTTTTTAAGACTTAGAAAGAAATTAGTATTATTATTTATTCATTTACTAATTGATACTATTTCCAACCAGTTTTGTAAGACTGGGGTCAGGGTGAGATAACTTACAAAAAATACTAAAACAACTCAGCAATAAAAAATGGGTTTTATGATGTCCTGTGGCATAAAAACCTAGCAAATTAGTTAATAAAGACTTTAAGCAACTGTATGAGGGTGATTGTCATTGCCAACTATAGAAAGATTGGATCTTCCCATCCAAGGGTTACAAAAGAAGTACAAACTCAGAAACATCTTTCTAGCTGCTGAGGAAATGTCTCATAATTTTACAGCACTGGAGGGTATGAAAGGGGAAGACCAGTAGGTGATTCCCAGATATACTAGGAAAGGCTTTGGAGTAGCAGGATTCAAAGACCTTCCAGTTCCTACCAGCACCAACACTGTGTGCAGTGGGGGGGGGGTAGGGATTATGCTAGTCCTAGAAATGATTTACATAATTTCTTTTCTATAGCTTGGAATTAAAAATAAGTTGTTTGCTTATTTGTTTAAAGGGCATTAAAGAAAAAAAAACTTGCTTTTTCTTCAGTTCTATCCTGCTAGGTTCACACCTAGCTCTGAAAATATATATTAATGCAATAAAAATAATGAAAACACTATTGTAAAGCCATAAACCAAATTATACCTTGGCAGTTCTTAGATACATTTGAAAGCTCATGTAAAATGAACAGTTAGCAATGATTTATTACAGTTAACTTTGAGCTAAGAATGGGCTTTTCTTCATCACAGGAATGGGCATAGTGTGGCCTGCAGTTTTCATACAACCCTTTGACCTCATTTTTCTGGTCCCTGAAGCCCCTGCCTGTCCACAAAGTTCCCCCCAAAAAAATTCAAAAAAATTCTGGTGTCATTTTCAGACAATTTTAGCACTGAAATCAAATATTTGAGAAGGACTCTCAAATATGTGAAAACACACAGGTATCTACCATCCCTTGCAGACAAACCCCAGAGAATTCTGTACTAGCCCAAATACCTCAGTTTTCATTTGTAGTTCCTCTCAAAAGGGTGACAGGAAGTGACACAATGTGACTTCCTGTCACCATTTTGAGAGGGACTGCAAAGGATAAGGGAGGTATTTAGGCTTGCTCAAGAGTACAGCCCACAAGTAGGAAAAGAAATGCTTCCTGACTCTTCCGCAGTTCCCATTTCCTGTTTTATGGGAAGTTCCATTGTTCTAGGGTCACAATTAAGATGGCTACGGTGCACCTCCAGCAGTCTGCAGGTTCAGCAGTGGTTGAGGCTCTGCATAGTAATAATGACACCAATTACATTGTTAGGATAAATCAGACCATAATTTTTGTTGGTTATAGCTATTGAGGTTTGGTCCAACATGCATCTAGATCCAGGTGTCAGTCAAACCATCTCCACACTAATGGGAATTAATCAACCAACTTTTCTGTTCAGATATACTTCTGAAATGACAGACTTGAGATTACACATGAATGGAAGCTAGTGCGTGGTTCCCATGTCACATGAGAGTGAAGAAGAGCCACCTGCCCTGAACTGGATGTGACACTGGTTATTCACAGCCCAAAAGTCCCATAATGGGACTGACAGGGAAACTAGTATGACTTTGCTTGAGCTAACTTTAGAAATGAAGGGGAAATTAATACGACTTCCTTTGGGCTAGCTTAGAAAAATGCTTGCATCCCTTTAGAATTGTGTGTTGCATTTTCAGGGACTTTCTTCCAGAAAAAATCTAGCTGACACAGTGAAGCTTGCACCCACCATATCTTGTTGCTCCCTCACACTTAAATGCTGGGAGCTTTCTGATAGCAAGGAAGAGAGACGGGGCTGTTTATACGAAAGGAGTCTGTAGATGGACAGCGTGATGCTGAGCCTGAGAAGTTACATCTGCAAGGAATGTCAGCATGATGGAAAGTTACCTCAGCACACATTCAATGTATAAGTGACCTGACAACTTTTAGAAAACTGTTTTAGTTGTATGAGCCTTTCATAGATGCTCCTTTTCATAGAATCACAGAGCAGGAAGAGACCACAAGTCTAGCCCCTTGCCGTGAAGATATAAACAATCAAAGCATTCCTGACAGATGTCTATACAGCCTCTGTGTAAAAACCTCCAAAGAAGGAGACTCCACCACACTCTGAGACAGTGTATTCCACCTAATAGTAGCATAGTCTAGCTCAGATTTTACTAGCTTGTTTGCAAAAATATCATGGGTGGCCTTGCCAAAGGTCTTACTGAAGTCAAGATATGCTATATCTACAGCATTACCTTCATCAACCAAGCTAGGAATTCATTCCATCCATCTGTCTATCTGATTAGTCTGGCACGACCTGTATTTGAGAAACCCCTGTTGACTTTCAGTGATCACACCATTCTTTTCTAAGTGCTTACAGACTGTCTGTTTAAATTATTTGTTCTAGAATCTTTCCTGGTGTTAATATTCTTTTCTTTCCCTTTCTGAAGATGCGGACAGTATTTGCCCTCCTACAGTCTGCTGGGACTTCTTCCATTCTCCTGGAATTCTCAAAAATTATTGCTAGCAGTTCTGAGATTACTTCTGCCAGTTCTTGCAATACCCTTGAATGTAGTTCATCACACCTGGAGACTTGAGTTCATTTAGGATACCCAGATATTTCTGTACTATTTCTTTAGCTATACTGTGCTACATTTCCTCTACCACATCATCTGCTTCATTTTCCCCAGGTTGAACACTGTTTTCCTTTCAGGAGAAGACTGAGGAAAAAAGGGCCTGAGCAATTTTACCTTTTCTCTGTCCTTTGCTAGCATTTCACCATCTCCTCTGTATAGTGGCCCTATCACTTCCTTGTTCTGTGCTAAGGAAGCACTGTTCCAGGTCAGCCAAGAAGTTATTTGCATACTGTGATGCTGTGCAGATGCCCATGGCATGCCACTGACTTCTTAGGTACATATTATTCCCCAAAGTGAAGCAGTTACGAATAACTACAAAGTGGCAGAGTTTGGTGGCTAGGTCTGCTGTAGCCTCATTTAGGATGGTGTTCTTGATGCTTATAGTCCATCCTGATGTGGCATATTGGTATATAGGGATTCTACATCCATAGTGGCTAGAATGGTGTTGTCTGGGAGGTTGTGGATGGTCTGTATTTTCCTCAGGAAATCAGTTGAATCCTTCATGTACCTTGGAGTGTTGTTTTACCCCGAAAGGTGGGTGACTAACAATTCTGCCATGGTGAAAGACTGCATAAAATAACTAAAAATGAGAATGTGAAATGTTGGAAGTGTGATGAAAAGATTGGGTCCTTTTTTCATATGTGGTGGACTTGTGGAAGGGCAAGAAAGTTCTGGAAGGGGATACATGATGAAATTCAAAGAATCTGTAAAATGAACTTTGAAATGAAATTTTATTTGTTAAATATGTTAGGACAACAAAGGGAGACTAGAAGTCATCAGAATATATTGTTGTATTTGATAACAGCTGCAAGGTTGACATACGTGCAACATTGGAAAGAAAATAAAGATATTGATTTAGGAGAATGGAAATTAAAAGTTCTGGATATGGTAGAGACAGGAAAGTTAGCATTTTCATTAAAAAATAAACCTATCCAGAACTTTGAAAGAGAATGGAAAGGAGTTTTGGAATGAATAAAAATTTAAAAGTATATGAAAGCAAAGAAAGAGATAATGTAATTGTTTTCTCTTCTGTAAAATGTAACTGTTATTCTTTCTTTTTCTTTTGGTAAATGGAAACAAAGAAGACTCAACTGGAGTAAAATAATAAGGAAGCGGGGGAGGGTGTGATATATCTGATAATGGGGTATACCCACTCTGTGTTTTATGTGACGAAACTTTTAATAAAAATATTTTTTAAAAAAAAAGAATTCTGCCATGGTGCCAATGCCTCCATGGACTGGTGGGAAATTATAGTTCAAAAAGGGAGGCCTGCAAGAGGGGGGTAACTTTACAGGATCTTTCCACCCATGTATATCGGTACTAATGCAGAGATAGCAGTTGGAGATCCAAAGAATGTTTTGTTGGGGAAATCGCAAACACATGTAAGGCCATTTCCACACAGGGTTTTTAACACGAGGCAGAGCGTCCTCCAGGGAGGACGTCCGCACCTGGGAGCGGACTAGGTCAGACCTACTTAACATAGATCTGCACCTCAGCCCCCTCCAGAACGACCCCAAGTGGTCATCCAGTGTGCTTTTGAAAGACCGCTAAAAACAGGTCTTTCAAAAGCATGGAGCGCACCACTGTGAGCCTGCTCCCTTATGCAGATTCAGAGGCTCGCATTAGTGCAAGCCTGCGATCTGCTGGGGGCAGGCTTTCAGCTGGCAAGCTTCAGCGGTTGGTCAAGACCCTCGACCAACTGGAAGCCACCATTTTTGTCCCCGGAGCAGTGTGGAGTGGCGGACACATACTGCTCTGGAGGAGCGTGAAGCGGACCGAGGAGCCCAAAAGTCTGGTGAGTAGCGTCACAGGGCGATTCCCTCGCCCCGTGCGGAAATGGCCTAAGATTCAAGCAGTCTCACAACTATACAAGGCTAACCAAAGGAAAGGAAGAAAAATCGGATAGTGAGGAGTTGGGATGAAGTGGGCAATATTTACCTGTCTTGCAGAGAAGAGATGACATAATGTGGCTCAGACTCGGGGTCCGAGAATAGTACGATAATGGGAATCTGAGCAGCAGAGTGGCTTATGTCCAGTGTACTATGAATTGTCTGGCTTAGAGCCAGGGTTTACATATCCTTTTTCTGCCCTGAAGGGGAAGGTGTTAACGGCTCTCTGGCAGAGCAAACAATGGGGTCTGCAACGAGCTAATCGTCCTAGCAAATATATCAATAGTATGGATTCTAATGCTTGAGGAAATAATCTTCCTGGATTGCCTCATTTGTGTATCTTGGGTAGTAGATAGAGGATGCCCAATATGGACTCCTGGGATGTGTCTATTTGAATTTAGATCTGTATCTTGGAGTTCTTCCTTCAGATATTCATCAGTGGAATCTTTGGTGTGATAACTGAAGCACCTGTCAGTGCTGCGGCTGCTGAGCAGCAGCTGTTGGTCCCTGTTGTTCAGAGTGGAGATGACAAGCAGCAGCTGTTGGTCCCTGTTGCCCTGGCTGGAGATGAGTCCTGCAGCTCAAGAGCTCCCCCTGCTGCCATGGACCAAGCAGGCTCGGACGTTCCTCTGCCTGCTCCTTTAGGGCAACAGGGATCCGATTTCAAAAATGCTTTGGAGCCTGTGTCAACCAGCCCACAAACAAGGCAGAGACTCAAGAGAGCTGAGCAAAGTGAGGCTTCCTTGATTAAGTTCAAGAAGCAGTGACTAGCCACACCTGTGCCTTAGGCTATATAACTGGAAGTTTTCCTTTGCTTGTGGCAAACTTACAAGCTTTTTTCTTGCCTGTTCCTTGCTTCCAGCACCTGGCTCCTGTTACCTTGAATTGATCTCTTGGCCCCTGGCTTTTGGAACTCTGACTACAGCTTTCGCTTGTCACTCTGGCTTTGGTGAATGGTCTTCCTTTGAGTAAGTGCTTGCTTGACTCCTCCTGGCAGGACTCTGCTAGCTCTCCCACTCCCTCCTCCTGGCTGGCTTGCCGCCTGGGTCTCTGACCTTGACATTTGGAGAAGATTCTATAAAATGTGGTGTAGGATGGTTGTCTGTATCTCAGCCTCCTGTGTGTAGTCTGACTTGTTCATGATGACCACAGTTCCCCCTTTGTCATCCTGTCATGTAATAATGTTAAGATTGTTTCTGAGATTGTGGATGGCATCTCGTTCTGCATGGCTGAGATTGTGTGGTATATTGTGTCTCTTGTTGATTAACTCAGCTTGGACACAACAGTGAAAGCATTCTATGTAGAAATCAAGTTCTATGTTCAAGCTTTTTGGAAGATTCTTCTTTTTGTAGTGCTTGGAATGTGTAAAAGAGTCATTAAAAGTGTCATTGTTTCATATGAAAAGTCTAGGTTATTTCTACCAGCTGCATTCCAAAGTTTGGAATTCTCTGGACAGTGAAATTTGTCTCACTGAGACACTTCTATCTTGATTGTATTTCTGAAAGTCAGTCAGTCAAACAATGACTCTTATATTTTATTGCTTTTGTAAGCCACCTTGAACTTTTCAGTAAAGTGGTAGATAAATAAATAAAGTTTTGCCTGATTCAGGATGGAGTATTTCTCTTGACCTTGAATCTAATGAGAATGAGAGGAATGAATGCTGATTTAAATTAAGCCATTAGTCTTAAATGTCCAAAGGATTTTGACAAATGTCCAGTCAGCTGCTGGTCTCTTGCTGTGATAAACAGGATTTGTCTCTTGGTAATTCTGTTCTTTATTAAGCTGTGTCAATTCTGCTATCTAGGGCTAAGAGCTTTACATATCAGTAATTTTGGAGATGATTCCAGTGGTTTCAGTAGAATATATTTCCAAGTAAAAGATGCACAGATGTAGAACGTCTATAAATGGCTGATTCTTCTGAAAACTAGAGAGGATACACTAATATAAAGCAGAGTTAAAATTCATCAGAATTTAAACTTATTACATTCCCATGAACAATCCAAAACAAAAGAAAAAATGAGTCGAGGAATATTGATGTTTCAGGGGGAAAAAATCATCATCATCTTTATTTGTATTATCCCCTCAAGTCAGGGCTTTCCAAATGGCGTGCAGCAACACGTTAATGTGTCATCTGAAGCGTGTAGGTGTGTTGCCTACTATCTTGGAAATGTATGTTATTATTTATAAATCATATATTTTTAAAATTATATGAAAGGTTTTCATGAGATATGTTGTGTCCCCATACATTTTGTTATTACAATTTATGTATGCGTCTGTATGTCTTATAAGGGGTTAGTTTAACCTCCGGTTTGCTAGTAAAACTGGACTACTGTGTTGCGAAATGATACATGTCTAAAAAAGTGTGTCACCAAGGAAAAGTTTGGAAAGCTCTGCATCAAGTCTTCAAACTGCTTCAAGGTGCTTAAATGGCAGTATCATATTTAGTGCAGTCAGGGAGATTTACCAGGTTTGGAGACTATTTGAAGGGAATTTCTTTCTTTTAGTATTCTTTATGTGTTTTACCTCCTGAATCTATACTCTGTTTGTATCTACACTTTCACACTATTATTAAAATCAAGCGTTGCATCAAAGATGGTTAGCATAATCTTCAGAAAGAGCATTTCATCTGTGTGTACAGCAGAAGCTTTTAAATACCAAAATAAAATGTAAGACTTTCAGTCACTTTGTAAGGTAAAAGGGAAATCCACACCCTCAAAACTCTGGCAAAATCCTTCCCCCCCCCCAAAAAAAAGATCAGTCAGGAAAAAAAACCCTCTCCTTTTCAGGATTATCTCTCCATACCACACAAGGGAAGGCAGGATGAAAAGTGACTTCTGGTAAGTTTATGGCAGATGTAGGAATAACTTCAAATGGAATGCATTGGTATGCATGCTAGACTCTAGACGAGTGGTGTTCAACCTTTGGTCCTCCAGGTGTTTTGGGCTTCAGCTCCCAGAATTCCTGACTCTTGACCAAGTAGCTAGGGTTTCTGAGATTTGAAGTCCCAAACATCTGGAGGAGCAAAGGTTGGACAACACTGCTCTAGACTGAGCATGCCTCTTTCAACCTTTAGTAGTCACGTGGAAAGCTAGAGTTCATTCTACTCAAAAGGAATGCACATTTCTTTGGGAAATCCCAAATTCTTTGGGAAACTTGTGAGAGAGGTCTGTTCAGCAAAAAAGGAAATGTCTTTAGGCCTGGTCTATGCATGTGAGAGAGAAACCTATCATAATCTAGGAATATAAATTCTAGCCTTTTAAGCTGTTACATAGATCTGGCATTCTTCGTGGCATCTTAAAGACCTATGAGTACCACCATCCTAACCTGGCCAGGATCCTGTTATGCTCTTTCTTGAGCAGTTTTTCCCAGCTACTAAATTGCTGACTGGGCAAGCCTGCTTGGAAGATGGATGCATGTTCCCTCAACCCTACACTGGCCAGGGAGAGTACAGGCTACCTGGGAATATCCTATGTTTCTGTAAATGTGCTGGAGATCTTGGAGAAGGACAGTTGCTCTTTCTTGCTTGCTGTAGGTGGATAGTTCTAGTGCTTTGCACCCTTCCCAACCACTAAATGGCTGAAGGAGGCTGCACTTGCCCTTTCTAACAGACTTGTGGGGCAGCACTGCACAATGAACTCAGAAATAGCTCCTTATGCAATTATCTTAAAAGGATATGCATAAGTATAAAGCATATGTATACCACCAATATGTCTCAACCCCAATCTCATCTGAATTCAGAAGCTAAGCAAGGGAATATTTGGATGGACTACCACTAGAAAATACCAGGATCTTCTGGGAGGGCAAGGAAATCATCTTGCCTAAACCCCTGCTCAAGTCAGAGTTGGGCTTCATGTACCAATGGCCTGCTTGAGTACTAGGCAGCTTTCTCACTAAACTGTTATACCACGGACATGGAAGAAAACATTTTCCAGTTGCATGAAAACTCTTTCATTTTCTTCTTTTTTATCATTGTATGTACAATGTGTCATCAGAGGTATTTCTGGCTCTATTCTAGCATAAAGATCCCTGGGGAATGGAGGCAGAAAAATGCAAGATGAAGCTGATTCCTACTGCCTAGTGTGACTGAAATACAGTGCCATATGGAAATCCTCCAAAGCAATGCCTGATCCGCATGCTTCCCAGATTCCCCTGCCACCCAACCCAGTAAAAATATTGCATTAGGCCTGCACAATTTGTGACTCACTAAGCTGTAAGCAGCCCACCAGCTACGTATTGAAACTGTCACATGTCTGACTGCTACCTTACTTTTCACGTTCCTTGGCAGACTTTATGTGTAGTTATTGCTGACGTATTTATATTCAGGCTGCTATTTTTGTCATGGTTTCTGTTAACCATACTATAGAGAATAGGGTAGGAAAACTTTGGCTCCCCATATATTTCAAACTACATCTCTCCCACAAGTGTCATGTCTCTGCAAGAGGAGTCCTTAGAAAACAGAGCCCCTCTCAGAGCTCAGCAAGGTCCAGGAAGAGATGGGTAGCTCAGGAGGCACAACAGAGAATCTTTTATCTCTAGAGAAGGGGGTTCTGTGTCAGAATCATATTCAGAGCACCCCCAATCCCCCACTTAAAGAGTGCAAGGCTGCAGCAGAACAGAACAAAAATAAAACAGAAATATACTATCAATAAGTTATATTTATCAAATCTTCTGTGTGTGTCATCAGATATACTGGGCTGCATTTGTCTGAGCAAGTCACATTCCTTGAGCAGGCCAATTCCATATAAATCATTTTATTATGTTTATACAGTATATAAACAAATCACTTACTAGGCATTTCAGATTGTTGCATTAAGAGTAAAGTCCTGGTATGTTAGCCCCTTTTCTGGAATAGATGAAGACTGGTTTGATTAAGACTCAGTCCCCTTAGCAGAATTTGCAAGCGAAAGCATGGAATCTCTTGTGTCTCTCTGAGACTAGCTTTGGCAAAATAAAGCAGGCAGGCAGTACACAAATTCCTTAACTGAAGAAAACTTTACTGGCCCCAGTGAAAAATACACGAAAAAACATAAACACATGGCTTGCCTAGGGTCTGGCTACCTGCAGCACAGTTTCAAGTAAAGGGGCAGCACAGCAGCTCCTATACTCACCTCTCCATCTTAAGAGAAAAAGAAGAGAAAGGAAAAGCAAGAGGAGTCTTTCAAATGGTTGAGGACACACTTGGAATGTTCTCTGGTCACATGGTGTGGTTGCTTGGATACATGGATCACCATGCATTACAATTGGGTGACTGAGCAAATGGGTAAAGTTGAGACACGGTATGTGGAGGGTAAAGTCATGCAGGGAATCCTTACTGTCTAAAGTCTCATTGCTCTAGTAGCAAATGGAAGAAGAGGGTGTACAGAGAATGCTTAGTTGAACAGGATTCTCCAACACTGATGATATTGCTGTTGACATAGAGTAGTAATATTTTTCATATATGAGCAACCAAAAATCCAGTTGTGTTTCTGTAACATTAGGTTTTTAACCTGTGTCTGCTCATAGCGTATTGCTAAAATCCCACCCGCCCACCCACCCACCGACCACAGAAAGGCCTTCCTGTTTGGCAGGGACAGTCCCCAATTGCAGTCAGCCTTCTGTATCCATGGATTCAGCCAACCATGGTTCAAAAATATTCGAAAGAAAAATCCCAAAAGTAAACCTTTCACCATGTTTGTTCACCATTTTATAAGGGACACCATTTTATTACACCATGGTATTTTGGTATCCATGGGAGATTTCTGATCAAGGCAAGTAGACTATACAGACATTGAAGGGGTTAAATCCAATGCCACTTGAATAGGAAAAATAAGCGAATTGAATTGTGTCTCTGAGTAAATTGCAGATGTCTTTGTCTTATCTCAAATTTTAGGAATGGCCTTGCAACACTCAAAGGTCTGGGAACTAAATGGGAGTTAAGCATACTCCCTCATTTTGGCTACATGCATCATTTTGTATCATTTTCTAACTAACTCTTTGTTCTCCTCTGTGCCAGTCAATGATGTAATGGAAAAGTTAACTAAAGATCTTTTTCTCCAGTGATGGGCGGGCTAAATAAATGATTGATTGCTGACATAGAAGGCAAAAGGTATATAGTGATGCTACCTCAATTAATTGGCACGACAGTTCTGGGATAACTGTTGTCCTTGCGCAAGTGATTGTTAAACAATAAAATGGCTTTTTTGATTTTTCCCTGGAAACCTGGTCTTCGTCTCTTTCCTGGCCACTACAACATAACTAATGAGAGGCCATATACCTACGGCAGAAGAGGGACACATGTAGCTTCTTAGGCCATTTCCACACTACACTGTTATAGTGCTGCTATTCCACTTTCAACATCCTGTGGAATTCTGGGATATTTAGAATTCTCAGCCAGAGAGCTCTTTGGCCTCAGTAAACTGCAAACCCCAGAATTCCACAGGATGTTGAGAGTGGAATAATAGCACTATAAAAATATAGTGCAGAAATGGCCTGAGAGCCCACTGTAATCATCTGTCATCCCACTTTTTCATCTGCTTTTAAAATGACCCATTTTCTTTCTTCATTGCTTGCTTTCCCCCTTTTCCTCAGCTTATTTCAATTACTCCAAATGGGTTCAAAGTGCAAAAGGAGTTTGTATGCAATTAACTAAATATCTGTGTAAAGAAATTCCTCATCTAAATCTAGCCATAGTATAAATCAAGGATAGTGAACTTGGACACATCCAGATGTTGTTGGACTCCAAGACCCCTTGTTCCTGACCACTGGCCATTCTTGCTGGGGCTGGAGTGTATTATCATCTGGAAGGCTACAAGTTCCCACTGTCTGGTGTAAAGAAACATGAAATTAAGTAAAAAATACTAACGGTAAAGTTTTCAGTTTGTATAACAGTTGAAATTGTTGTTAGCAAATTATATCTATACACAATTATAGAGGAGTGGACAGGGTATCCAGTGGAAGGTACAGCAGGAACTGAAATCGTACATCCTTCCAAGATGTCATCTGGTACAACTCCTAGCACTTCCCCTCATTGAGTAGGCTGGTCAAGGCACATGGGAGTTGCACTTGAACAACATCTGGATGATCACATGGTCCCCACCCAGAGAAAAGAAACCCTTGTCATAAATATGTACAAAAGTGGAGTAAAAGCAACTTACGGTGTACATTGCTTTACCTCACATATCTTTTCTGTGAAAGTCCTCTAAGATGGTACATCTCAAGCTATCTGGTGTCAGGGACTGGTATGTTTCCTCCCAACATGCCATGGACCAGGACCATATTTGTGTCCATTGGCTAGAGTTGTTTCCTTATTTCCTAGAAACTCTCCAGGTCTTGGCAGCTGATTGCTCATATGCTGGCAAGATCCACAGACCAGCACTTTGAGTAGCATTGCTCTAAGAAAATTATAACATGTGCAAAATTATAACTTCTTTTCTTTTACTAAAAAGCTAGTATGGCATAGCTGTTTGAGCACAGAACTAGGATTGAAAGATCCACTTTGAAATGTTTGCTCAGATACTTGCTGCATACCCCTGGGCCAGTTCTATTGCCTCAGCCTGGCCTACTTTATAGGATTACTGTTATAATGAAATGATTGGGTAAGAGCCAAATAGGGTACCTTAAACTCCTTAAAGAAAAGGAGTCAGTAACTATATTTTTGTATTGATCAATTTTAGCTCAGCTCTTCTCACCCATTTTTAACCCCAACAAAGTTCAGTTCAGATCTTTTCCTTTAGGACTCCCATCATCATAGTAAATGATTGCATGTGATGGTAGTCAAAATACCTGGAAGGACTCAACTCAGGCCATTTCTGCACTAGCCTGTTATAGCACTATTATTCCACTTTCAACATGCTATGGAATCCTGCTCAGCCCCTCCCTAAACTGCAAACCTCAGGATTCCATAGCATGTTGAAAGTGGAATAATAGTGCTATAACAGGCTAGTGCAGAAATAGCCTCAGAGAAGATTGTTCTAGACAGATACTTTGCATCTAATGTGAGTAAACTTTTTAGGCATATATAACAGTTCCTATTATACCCTGAAAGCACTGGATTCCATCTGATCCTGGAAGCTATGCAGGGTCAGCCCTGCTTAGTACTTGGATGGGAGACTGCCAATGAATACCAGGTACTGTACCTGGTATTTTAGAGAAACGCTATTGCAAATCACCCCTAAGAATTGCTTGCCTAAAACCCTATGAAATTTATGGGATCACTATGAGTTGACAAGTGACTTGAAAACACACACACATACACACTGTTTTCAGCACTCTTTTCAGCACTCTTTGACAACATTTGCTTTTTAAATGTTTGTTGTCCTTATCACTGCCCTCTGTAAGTTCATAATCCTCCACCAGTGTCTGAGTGGCTAGTACTGAATAGTGTTGTTGAAACAGAATTCTGGTATTTCTGGTGAGGTGAAATCACCCCACATGTTCAGTGCACAAAAAAGCAGCAGCCAGGCTGAAGAGAGGGGGAATGAGCCAAAACAGCCATTAGGGGACAAACAAAAATGACACCAGATAGGATTGTACCCACTTACCCATCCCCAGTTAATATTCCCACAATATAAGTGCTCTTGTGGGGGGGGAATCTGTTCTGTTGATCCTGCTAGTTTATACTTCAAACAGAAAGTAAAGATTATTTTAATGCATCGCTGTATGACTCAGTGGTACAAGAGACTTGGATGTCAACTTCTCAAGAGAATCTTGGGTCAAAAAGGTACCCTGTTTGTTACTTTTGTTGATTTACATTTGCGGGTTATGGGACTTTTAAGTACTAATTTCCAGCATAGGAATGAGTCATAACTTTTTTTTTAATGTTTAGAAAAAGAAAGCGTTTAATGATTTCCAATGGAGTGCTTGCACTTCATGATGGAGGAATTATTAAATGTACCAGAGCTGTAGCACATTTCTGTGTTTCTGATCCTTCTCATTTTAATATGAAAATAAGATCCTTCTGCAGGGACTAAGTGACTGCCTGACTATCTATTCCAAGCTATTCAGTGGTCTTTCATACTCGAAACAGCAGGTAAGGGAAACTGAATCTTACAAATCTCTTCAGTAAGTTGAAATGTTTACTTGAAGAATAAATGTTACCTCCAAATTTCTACATGACAAACAATATACACATTGTGCTATCAAGAACATTTCTTCTACTAGAAAAGGTTTCTACTATATCCAGCAATGCTAGATACTATGGAAAAAAACTTGTTGTATGCTGTACAACAACAATGTGGCATTATGGGGTTATATTGTATTTTATGTTACTCTATTACTTGAAATTTGTTCCTGTTTATTTGTTGTTGTAGAGTGGTATGTTTTGTAGTGTGTGTGTGTGAGTGTGTGCGCGCGTGCGTGCGTGCGTGTGCTCTAACTGGGTACTTGGTATTAATTTTTGCTATATACTATATTGACTCATTGGTATAAGAGACAAGTGAAAAAGAGAGTAGGAATCCTAAGCTGCAGATATGATGAAGGTACCATGAGCCACCAAAAAGATAAGTGAATGGGTCTGAGAGCAAATCCAGCCTGAACTCATTCTAAAAACTGAAAAGATTAAACTGAATCATTTTAGTATTTTTATAATGAGACTTTTATACCTTGGCTATTAGTGATGCTTTTGTACTTTATACTGAAGCTTTTATCCTTTCACCGTATCATGAGATGGCATGGTTTATCAGAAAAGACAATGATGTTTGGTAAAGTGGAATGCAGTAGGAAACAAGGGTGGCCACCTAACAGGTAGATTAATTCAGCTACGGATGCTGCAGCAGTGAAGTTGCAAGACATGAGCAGCCTAATGTTAATAACTTTGAGTTGACTTGACAGCAAATGCCACTATCACCACCACCACCACCAACAGCAACCTCCTAAACTGCATAGGAGAGAAGGTGAAGAAACTTTGCAAGTGCAAAGTGCAGTTAGAAAGCACACATGCCACCTACCAGAGATATTCTTCTTTGTACATTGAACAGAGTCAACCTGCATCATCTCTGTGTTTTTGGTTTGGTTTGGTTTGGTTTGGCCAGCTCCAGAACCTGATGCCCTATTCAGCTTGGAACACAATAAATGACTCTGGGCCTTAGGATCTTTGTCATCCTGCATCACCTGTAGCCTGCACGTGAGCCTGGCTAAAGCTTAGCAGGTACTCACTTATATGTGGCAAGCATATTCCTATTTTCAGATAGGTACGAACAATTTGTCAATATGCACCTGCATTTATAAGAAAGCACATACAAATATATGCAAGTTTTGATATACTTGAATTCTGCAGTCTGCCTGGCCTCTTCATACTCAAATAAGCACAATGAGTACTGGTATATATTTATCAAGCATCTGGCTCCAAGAACTAGGCACATAAGGATACAAAAATGTTAAGTTGATAGTCTATCCCAGTGGTTCTCAACCTGTGGGTCCCCAGATGTTTGTGGACTTCAGCTCCCAGAAGCCCCAGCCACTATGGTCAATGCTCAGGGCTTCTGGGAGCTGAAGTCCAAAAACATCTGGGGACTCACAGGTTGAGAACTACTGGTCTATCCAAAATTCCTGGGCCTTTTTAAGTATGAGAGAAAATATAGGAAATACATTCTCTTTTAAAAGGCAAAACAAAAAAAACCCACCTTATTCTCATTGAGTATTCCTCTCTTAATAGTAACCAGATTCTCTCTTTTTTCCCTCAAGTACATAATTCTCTTCATTTCACCTTCTCCAATTTTATGTATCACAAAGCAATGAAAGAGATGCAAACAAAGTATGTATTTCAGATAGATCCATGTATCATAGAAGACTGCTTTGTAGACTTAGAAATGAGACATCAAACAATTTTTTCTGGTTAGTTACAATTGAATGAAATAGGGTATAATTATGATAGTTGCATTAATTGAAATGGTACTTGGCAAGTCACACCATCAGATCAAGTGCAAAGAAAACTCAGTTGAAAGCTCACTTGATGACACTTGGTGTTGCGTCCCAGAGAGACCAGGCAGTCAGTTAGCAAAGCAGCGGACCGGAGCTTACCCACAAAGGCAAGAGCAGGGGTAGTCAAAACAAAGTTCAAGTTCCAAAGCAAACAAATCCACAAGGCAAATCCAAATCAGCATCAAACAGGCAGAGGTCCAAGATAGTCAGGATTCAAGACAGCACAGGACTTCAACCACGAAGAAGATCAGTTGTCAACCCTGAGAGGGATGGATCAGCTGTCTGCCTTTTATCCAATAATGATGTTGCAACAGATGTTCCCTCATTAAAACTTGTTTGTTATTTAAATGAGCTGAACGGCAGAGCCTTTCTTTCTGGCATTATCGCTTGCACACAGTAAGAGTCTGTGTTGTTTTGTCTTCTGATATTTGTTCCCCCTGCTCAGGCCCCTGCTGTAGATTGTTATCTTCCAGTGAGCAAGCTTCTGGGGAAATTTCTGCCTCAGATTCAGAATCCTTGTCCTCAATGTCAGGGTGTCCAAAGCAAGGCATGACAGTCAGAGGGCAATGAAACCCAGTTTTCAGAAGAAAATAAGGTGTGAAAAGCTTGAAGAATTCTTTTCAGGAGTCTCAAACTAAGATGAAGTTAGTAATGGAAACAACTAATAGAGAGACTCCCCTCAACATAATCCTGAGTAGTTCCCAGAATCTGGTAACCGTGGTTGTTGGTGATGTTCATATAAGTGAGACAGTGAATCTGCTCTGTGCTATAGTTCAAACATCAAAGGAGCTATCCATGTTGCCGAACCTATTTTGAGCATAGAATTCAGCACCTCGACTAACTTCTTTAAAACTCACATTTAAAACCAACATACTTTAACTGCCCCATTGACAAGGAAACCAATAGTTGCCATTGTTTGAAATGTGTTTGCGTGCACCATTGAATTGATTTGAAAGAATGACTATAGTACTGTCAAAGTTAATATAGGTTCATGGTAAGCTGCTCAGAAGGTCAACATGACCACATTTCAAAAGAGAAAATTTCTCCAAAATGATAGGATAAGTCAAAGGAAGCTAAAGCATGGAGCTAGGAAGACCAAGTACATTCTAGTGGGAGCTCATGTAGGCCTAAATCCCATCTCAAACTCGTGTGCCTTTCCCTTTTTTTCTGCTGCCCCAGTGTCTCACAAAAATCAGCTCCAGATGGACTGGCAACTGGCTGGAAAATATGAATAGTAAATTCAATGCAGTTCAAAATCTTTCAGTACAAGTGAAAAAAGATGTGAAAGAAAATAAAAAGGAAATCAAATCTTTAAAGAGGGAGACCCAAGACTTCAGTGTAGAATTGGAAAGATAATTGGACCAGCTAGCATTAGCAGAATAAAGAGAGAAGGAGATTTGGCTGACATTTAGAGGTGTAATGGAACATTCAAATGAAAATATCAGGAATAAAGTAAGGATCTAGCAAGAAGTCTAGAATGGGAAGAGGCATATGTGGATAAGGAAATAAACATAATTTATAGAGTAAATTCAGCAGTGGCCAAGAATAAGAACCTTTAAAGAGATTAATAATCCAGTGTGTAAGAAGAACCATGAGAAACTATATCCTATAACAGAAGAATCAGATTAGATGGAAATTTAGTTATAATATTGAAGGGAATTCCAACTTGGCTGTTAAGAAGAAGAAAGAGTCACACTTTCTTAATAGAAATACTAAAATGAAAAATAATCCCCTTCAGCTGGGACAAGTTAGAAAAGGCAAATTTCACATTTAAAAAGGAAAGATATAAAATTGAGTCAATTGACAAAGCAAGAGAATTTCTAAAGCAAAATAGGAAAGAATTTGAAAGGCTATACAGAAATCAAGATGAAGCAACTCCAAATCAAGTGAAGGCTCAGAACATCAAGAGGTACTGAGTCAAGAAGTAGAGAAGAAGTAGAAGAAATTGGAGAAGGATAGTAAAGAAAGTAAAGAACAGGAAGAAGTGAGCCTGCTGGATCTGGACATTTCAGATAGGAAGTGGGAAGAAAGGAAAAGGAAAGAAAGAAGGGGAAAGGAGAGAAAAGAAAAAGTGAGAGAAGGGTCACAAAAGGAGACAAATAAAAAGGAAGAAAGAAGAAGATAAGAAAAGAAGATGGAAAGGGAATAGGGAGAAGGACAAATAATAAAGGATAAATAAAATGGAATATAAATGTGTTATGCGGAATGTAAAGTTATAAACACATTTAAAATGCTTAAATTATTATTTAATTGTTTGAAAAATCTAAACATGGATATTATATGTCTTTAAAAAACTGTGTATTAAAAATATGCTGAATTGCTCACTCAGAAAAATCTAGTGGAGGAAACTAAAACTAAACTAAAAGAAATGGAGTAGTACCAATTTTGACCCAAATCTAATCTTTTCTGATGAAAAAGGTAGGTATGTAGTGATTGAGATTAACAATTAATAATATTAAAATGTTAGTAGTCAGAATTAGTAGTTAGTAGCTGGAATTTATACACTGGTAAGTGAAAAATTTAAATTTATAAGGAGCTGAACAAAAAGCTATTGCAAATGAAATGTGAGAATTGGTGTTTGTTAAGAGACTTTTACAGAGTGGTGGAGCCTAAACTGGGTGCACAGTCAGTAAGAAAATTTAAGAAGAATCAAGGGAAACTAGTGAATGATTTTTTTGAGATAGCCCCTTGGCAATCAGTAGATTCTTGGGGAATAAAAGAAGATAATAGGAAAGGTTCTCTTTGGTGGGAAGAATACCAGTTATTGAACTGATGATTTTGCCTAAATTGATGTATTCCAAATAATACTGGTCATTTTCTCAAATACTCCATTTTCAAATTGGCATAAAGAACTATCAAAGTTTTTGTGGACTCATTAAAAACCAAGAATAAAGTGGAAAGTGTTAATTGATGCAAAAGAAAGAGTCCCAGATTATACTTGAGGCTTCCTGTTTAATGTGGTTAAAAGAATGCATTATACTAGAAAAGAAGAGGTTATTAGAACCAGAATTGGTTCCAATAAATGAATTAAAATTTGGGTGACACACATACCTCTGATATGGTAAAGTTAAAATGAATGCAGGATTTAAAAATCATATCGTAAGAAGGATGTTAATTAGAGTATGGGAAAAATATAAAAGGAGGTTTGGATCCAAAATATTAGGTTCGCTGTCCCCACAAGAGGTATTTTATAGAAGGGAAATGAGTTGTTTAAAGAACTAGATAAGGTACAAAGACCTGCTGGAAGGAGGATCAGTGCACCTGGCCAATTAAACAATTGCAGTATTTGGAACAAGAAGGATATAGGTTACAATGGCTAATATATTTCCAATTCGAGAGAAAGATTTGATGCTTTGATGTGTGCTGGCATGGCAGGGGGTTGGACTGGACAGCCCCTGTGGTCTCTTCCAATTCTGTGATTCTATGATTTAAAGAGGACAAAGAAAAATTTAACTTTGAGAGAGAATTTGAAAATTTAAATTTGAAAAGCTGCTATGTGTGGAAACACTCCCTTGATTTCCAAAACATATAAATTGCTATTAAGATATACATCTGAGGAAGAACTAATAAAGGAATGTATGGTATCCTAAGCTCAGAACCTAGGGTATAATATTCGATTAAATTAATGGGAAAAAAATCTGGATTAAGGGACTAAAATTTACCTGTTGTAATGATCTTAAAGAAAAAAACCCCCAGTAAGCTAGCTAAAATGGATAAAGCTATAAGCAACAAATGTTGGAAGTGTAATATGTTGGGACCTTCTATCATTTATGGTACATGTGCAAAAAAGTAAGGAAATATTGGCCATTAATTTGTGAAGAGATGCCAAAATTTTGAAAATAAAAATATTGTTTAGGCCTGAGTTGTTCCTGCTGAATATGATAGATAAGGATGATAGAATAAAAAGATAATACAGAAATCTGGTAAGTTATATAATAGTAGCTGCAAGAATAATATATGCAAAATATTGGAAAAATAATACAATACCTAAAATGGAAGAGTGGGCACAAAAATTGATGGACCTGGCAGAATTAGATAAATCAACAAATGTGATTGAGGAAAATTCTATAGAATCTTATCTTTAAAGTTTGGAAGTCTTTTACAGACCACATAAAGATTTGAAATGGGGATATAGAATATTAGGTTTTGATATGTAAAAACAAAAAAATTAGAAGGAGAAATAGATGGGAGGATAGAATTTAGTTAGAGAGGAGATGATTACCTTTAAATTAGTACCTACAGTCTCAGAAAATCAGGAAGAGCTTTTTAAGTGGGGGTAGATTCAATTAGGGTTCAGGGATTAGACTAAATTTAGTAAATTTTTGTTATAAAGAGGTTTATGTACTATTATTTTCTCTTGTTATTTCTTTTTTTTGGTCTCTTCTTATTTTAGGTCATGTAGATTAGGTAGGCTTATATGTTATATGTGTTATCTCAAAGTAAATCAATAAAAATTGTGTTATAAAAAAAAAAAATCAGCTCCAGATGGTTTTCCAGTCCTCCAAAACAGGTTTTTTTAGGTTGCATGGGGAAAGGCTCAATGGGAAGGCAAAGATCATCTCCCACCCCAACTGATCTGGATTCCTCTGTTTTACTAGTAGACATCCAATACTGGACCATCAAGGATTGGTCCTACATCTATATTGTATCCTGAAAAGAATCATCTCTTGAAAAAACAGAATACTGTTGTCATTAACATGCAAAGTGCATATAGCTATATAAGGCAAGGTGGCTTCCTTTGATAAGGAGAAGGCCTTTAATGAGAAGGCCTGCACACATGAATAAAATACAAATGACTACAAATTTTATGTCAATTGTAAGGAAAGCCAAAAAAAAAATGAGAAGCAAAAATTAAAAATGCAATCCTTACTCCCTTATCTGGGAGCTGAGTCCCATTGAATTTACTTTGTTACTCCCTTAGTTACCATAATCTCTTATCTGGGAATAGGTTCCATTGAACTTTCCTAGTCATTTCAGTGGGACATACTTCTCAGTCCACATGCATAGGACTGTACTGAACAACATGTAGTTTTCTTTTAAAAGATTGTTCAGTTATATCCAAAACAGGAAACCAGCTGGGGAAGTTATTAGGCCAATAGTGGAAAAGGAGCAGTGGGGTTTTACTGATGGAAAATAACAGGGTTGCAAAGTTTTGTATATTTGCTCTTATAGCTAAATAAATCAGACAGTTGCCCATCCCTGAACTAGTTTTTTCTTCAGTGGGTGTAAAGAGATTTAAATGAAATAGAAGTGAGACAAATTCTGAGGCAAAGCTGACAAACTGAAATTAGATAAATTACAAGGTCTGGATGCTGTCTATATCCATTTATGTTTTTTATGTATACATTACATTTTTCCTGTCTTCCATAATAGAACTCAAAGGAAAATACTTGCTGCAGGAGCAATCAATCAATCATACATGGAAATACCAAGCATGCTATGATCTCTGCTGGGTGGAGCGCTCTAGTCCACAAATTAACTCTTCCCAGCTCTGGCTCAGACCCAGAACTCTTGTTGCATCATGTGACTTCAGGCCACATTTCAGCCCACACACTGTTCTCAGACAACAGTTCTGGAAATTTTTAGCAAATTATCTAACTAGTCTCTAAAACCAGCTGTTGGTCCAGCCTATTGGAGATTAACCCAATAAAAAATGTTTTTACAAAGGTGTCTAGAATAAAGTAGGGAAATTACAGTCCTTGGAATTTCCAGTCTATTCTAGGTAAGTTTACATTGGAGACCAGATACAAATTGGATACAACCTAATGAGTTCAGAAGTTGGTTACCAGAAACTGTATTTATCCATGTATTGTGTATATTCATGTATATGTCTAAAAATTTTAGTCAAAAAAATTGACCCAGAAAAACTGGGCCAATTTATCTACAGGTCAATGTAAATACTATGTCTTAACTCTTTTTAAAAAAAAAAAAAAAGGAACCATTCTCTTCTCTGAGTAGAGTGGTAAAAGGCAGGGGCTTAGTCTGTCTCAGGAAACCCTAAAAGAAGTGCCAACCCCCTCTACATTCTCTGTGGCGGCATTGCTTCTAGCCTTTTTGGATACCTGGATGGGAAAATGGCCTTTCCTCTAAAAGGTGCACTGTGAATTAGAAGGGATCAGTGGTTTTAGGTTCTTCCAGGATGAACTGAGTGCTTGCCTTTCACTGCTCTGCTCAGAGAAGGGGATTGTTCCTTTTTTTGATAATATGTAATACTGTACTGTAATTTTCATTCAAAAAGGAACTATCCCCTATTCTGAGTAGAGTGGCAAAAGGCATTTTTGAATACCTGCATCGGAAAATGGTGATGGCAGTGGCTAGGGGCGGCTGCTCCCCTGACCTGGTGCTGGCACTTTCCCCTCTCCAAGGAATGACCTTCAACTTACCCATGGCTCATATCAAAATCCAAAATTCAGGCCTCAAAACCTGTCCTCAAATTATACATGAGGTGGACTTATACATGAGTATATATGGTAAATATAAAATAATAATAAACCATTTTGTGGACTCTAGATACCTATGTTTATACTTGTCTGTCTATTATCTATCTATCTATCTATCTATCTATCTATCTATCTATCTATCTATCTATCTATGCACCTTAAATTTAAAAAAAAAACAAAATGGTGTATTCTCTCCAAGTTCATGGCCTTCAGATATTGCTGCACTCTGCTTCCCATCACTATTAGCCAGTAGTAATTCATCAACATCTGGAAGAACCTCTGAGCAAAGCCATGTGAATGCCAGTTACCACCCGTAAAACATAATGTTGGTAATGAAATGCCTAATCAGATGACTAAAAATCAAAAGGTGAGCTAAACTATAGATAATGATGTGCTATAGAAGAGATACTAAAAAGCAAAGCTGGGGACTCTATGACCCTCTATATATTGATGGACTGCAACCTCCATTAAATTCAGCCACAATGACTATGGATGATAGGAGCAGATTAACCTGATACAATAACAGAGCAATCCATGAAATATACTAGATCTAAAGAGCCTTATTTTATTTTTCATTCTCTTGCTTGTTGAGTGCACAACATTATGATGTAAACATCAGACAGGCATGTACAAATTATATAAACAGTTAATGATAAATTATGGTAGAGAAGAAAACTGAACAATGCTCAAATTAAATTAGCTGTAACTTTCTTCGTGGATATATCAAATAGACATCTAGTCTTTATACTTAAGAACATTTAAATCTCCAGTTAGACTTGGTTTTAAAATACTGTCATCTTTAACAATAGCAGTTGTATAGAGATGTACCTTGGCCATGTTGTTAAAGAGACAAAAAGGAAAAAAAAGTTTTGTAAATTCAGCATGGAAATAAGACTTACATAACATCACCAATGAAACTAAGCCTCAGCTTTCAAAAACTGTGGGGGTGTACTGCTAAAGCGTTTCATTTCATCATTGAGCCAGTTACTTTCATGAACACAGCCACAAATACAGTGTGCTTTGAAGAATATGTCGGAAGAAAATATGCCAAGAAATAAATGAGAGAAAGAATGTTGAAAGGAAAGAAACAGGAGCATCTGAGAGTGGCCTTAGGTGACATGAGAAGCAGTAGCTAAAGCATGTGTGTGTATATCACACTTTTGCTTTTGCATTTCCACTGTAATCCCCACAGGAAAACTCATGCACAGATGTGCATAATTGAATCCCCCACACGAGTAGAACAGAAGTTTAAAACCTTCAATCATTTGACACATAATCGGTGCATTTGAATGAGTGATACATATGGGTGTAGTACAGGGCAAGGAACTGTGCAGACCTCCAGATGCTGGTGGATTGCTACTCCTAGTAGCCCTCAGCAACATAGCCATGGTGAAGACTGCTGGGAATTGCAGTCCAACAACACCCAGAGGGCCATATTAATACAGATCATGAGGGGGCTTCAAACCATACTGCTTTTCTCCCACCAGCCAAACAGGCTGGTATGGTTAGCTGCTGATGTTCAAGATATCTGGGCAGGGACAAGAGGCATGTAGAAAAGGAGTCTGCCATTTCTGCCATAGTTAGGTTTTTCACTGTACTGCTAAACAGAGCTGTCATAGGGCCTTGAGCCAACAGAAATTTTACCATAATCATTCACTGACCCAAGATGTAATTTTAAATCTCGATTTTGTACACTACTGTTTTAGCATAGGTTCACATACCTTTGAAGATTGCAAAGCACTGCCATGGTAAACTATTATTTTATCTGTCATGTTGTTTTCAATTATATCCCTTTGGTCAGTAATGCAGAATCTCTAGCACTCAGAATGAGACAGTTATGTTACTGAAAATAGCCTGCTTTGTAACTCTTCCTATCCCAGAGAAGAGAAGTAGGCGCTCTCTGCTTAGCAACCAGCAGCAACCTTTGTTCAAGGGATTCAGACCTAGTAAGTCAGCTGACATCTTCCGCTGGAGTTTTGCAGACAAAAACACCAGTGTGGAATTCATGAATTAATCGGCACTATCACTGCCAAAAAATAGGAGGGTATGCTATTTCTTGTGTATCCACATTATATATTGTTCCCGTTCTCACTAAGTTATTCCCAAGGGCAGGGTCACACAGAATGCACTGCAGTAGCCTAGATGGAACAATGGCCAGTAGAAAAGCTTTTCCGAGAGAATGTTCCAAAGTCAGGTACAACCACTGAAAAGCTCATCTCCCAAATAACCATCCACTATTCCACAAATGTGTGAAAAGGGCTTCTGATGAGGATTTCAGAGTAGAAGCAATCACAGATGAAGTGTTCACATGCCCTTAACTACACAAGGAGCGTCATCCACTGATACCTTTGAACCCGTACTTCTTATCATGACTCATTTCCTCCTTGATGTTGCTAAGACTACAGGACTATCACCTCTTTAAGAAAATCAGACCTTACCATTATTCTGCCTATAGCTGTCTTTGTTAAGTTTTCTCCTCTGTGCATAGAGGGACATGACAAGATGCATGACATAGAATCAGACTACCTGTTCTTCTTGCTCCATATAATCTATCTTTTTCTCCAGGATTTCATACAGATGTTTTTTCATAGCCCTACCTGAAGCTATCAGGAATGGAACTGTCAGCCTTCAGTATGAAAAGGATTAGCTCTGCCACTGAGCTGGGGCATTTTCAGCACTCTGTTCTTCATTGTTGATGCTCACCATTAGACTAGATCATGGATGGGAATCATGTGGACCTTCTGTCTGTCTGTCTGTCTGTCTGTCTGTCCTGTCTTCTTTTTTTGGGGGGGGACTATTATTCCTACCATTTCTGACTATTGGCAAAGCAGAGTAGGGCTACTGAGGGCTGTATGATTCCCATACCAACCCTTCCTCGTTTATGTTTTCTTGTGGGAGATTGCATTATCTTCTTGTCTTGCATCTTCATGCAATGGGTACATATAGAATCTATTTTTCAGTAAATTCATCTACACCAGAGGTAGGCAAAGAGCAGCCCATGGGCCACATGGGGCATTTTTTGCTTTGTAATGCCTCAAATGATCTCTGGGGTTTGAAGAACATTTCTACCACATTTGGAGGCCCCTTGGTTCCCCAGGAGTTAAGAGATATTTGTGTGTGTGTGTGTTTTATTACCCTAAAATGCCCTGTAGAGGAAGTGGGACCCCTGAGCCAATTGAGGCCCAGAAAAGGCCATTTTTGAAACAGGAAATGGCTTCTGATCACTTTTTGATATTTTTAAAAAAGGCCTTTCTTGGACTTCAAATGGCCCAGGAAGCCCCCAAAACAAGACAAAAATGCCCCATGTCCCCTAGACAGCATCTGGAGACACAGGTTTTTTATTTTGGGAGAAGCCAATATGCTACCATCCCCAGTTTCTTCGGATGCTAATACAGCCCCCTGGCCTTCCACAGTTGCCCCCTCTTGATCTAGAAAAATATTGGAAAGGTCTAATCTTAATTCTGAATTTAAGTTAAATTACGCAGATAGTGTTTTTATATAAATCACTGTGTCTGAAACAAGCAGCAATAGAAAGTGGTGGATTCCTTGTATGAACTCCCCCTCCTAAACAGCCAGTCAATCAGCTTCGCCTTTGTTAGAAGGTGGGGGGACTGGGGAAAAGCGGTCCCCAACAAAGATCTGCAATGAAAGCTAAAGGAACAATTCTTTAGAACAGTGCTCCTTAACCTGGGGTTCTGCAAAGCCCTACCGCTGGACAGCCCCAGCAGCAGCAACAGGGAAGTGGCAGCTGAAGGGGGTGCAGGTGCTAAAGTTGATTCCTCAATTGTGAACGAGGGAGCAGTTTTGGCACCTGCACGCACACACACACACACTGCCACATCCCTGATGAAAAGGAGGGTGCAGTTTAGGTGAATGCACACAGCTTCTGCATGTCCCTAAGCACCCATACCACATGGTGCCATCTTCCTGACGAAAGGGACATGGCAGCAAGCATATGTACACATCCAAACTGATCCCTTGTTTGCAAACAAGGAAGTAGTTTTGGCATCTGCACACATCTCAGCTGCTGTGTCCCTGACAAAAGGGACACAGTGGCGGGTATGTGTATGTGCCCAAACTATGATTCTGGAGACCAGGGTTTGAATCCCCACTCAGCCATAGAAACCCACTGAGTGACATCACGCAAGTCCCATTCTCTCAGCCTCAAAGAAAAGCAAAGGCAACAAACCTTTCCAAGAAAAATCTCATGATAGGTTCACCTTAGGGTCACCATGTCAGTTTTCAAAGGGGAGAGACATGATAGCTAGAAAGAACCCCCTTCCCATCAGGAGTATTTTGTTGTGATGTGCCTTCAAGTCACTTCTGACTTATGGCAACCCTAAGGTGATCCGATCACAGTGGAAAGATTTGTTCACAGGTGTTTTGTCTTTGTCTTGCTCTGTGGCTGAGAGAATGTGATCTTCCCTAGGTCACCCAATGTCTTTATGTAGATTTGAATCCTAGTCTCCAGAAGCCTTTAATAAATAAATATATGAATATTTATAAAATATTTGAATATTTAAATCTTGAGTTGAGTTTTGGGGGTTCCCAGCAACAGATTATATTTATAGGAGGTCCCTAGTAAAGAAAAGGTTAAAAACCGTTGTGTTAGAGGATTTTTAATCTTTTCTTCTAAAAAGGACTGATTTATGTACCTAGGAAGGGGGCAAATTAAGAACTACAGTACTTAAGTACACATTTCTACAGTTCAGGGCTGTTGCATATGTATCCTTTCATGAAGGAGACCAGTTCTGGCTTGATCAGTTTTCTGAATACAAAACATAAACCCAACAGCACCTTTGTTCTGCATTCAGCTGTCACTGGGAGAGACATCTTCTGCAAACAACAGCAGACACAGATGAATTGTTTAAAATATTTATGGGAAAAGATGCCTGCTGATGAAAAGAAGAACACCAAAAGAAAACAAAAACAAAATACAAATCAAGTTAGAATTTTAAAAATCGGAAAGGGAGAGAGATAGGGAAGGAAAGAGACGAATTAGTACTGAATCTGACACTAGGCAGGTAACTCTAGCACAATGGTTCTCAACCTGTGGGTCCCTAGATGTTTGTGGACTTCAGCTCCCAGAAGCCCCAGCCACTATGGTCAATGCTCAGGGCTTCTGGGAGCTGAAGTCCACAAACATCTGGGGACCCACAGGTTGAGAACCACTGCTCTAGCAGGTCCTGTGGGATAATACTTTGCTCTGAAAATGCAGAGGGGCCAAGTGAAATTGTAGAGGGGTGAAGAGATACAGAAATAGCTTTGGAGTCCAAATGCAGTGCTAGAGCCACATTTTTTTGGTCACCCATTGCTCTTCACTTTATACAGCATGTGGATTCTGTAACTATTTTGTGTTACTTGTGTAGATATGTGTAACTAGCCTCACATCAGGTAATGTGCAGAATAACTTTAAATTAAACCAGTGAGAGATGGCTATTGTTGTAGTTGTTGTTGTTGTGTTCCTACTTACCTGTGCAGATGTGCAGGTCGCACCCATGTGAGTCTGCGATCAGCGGAGGATGGGCTGTCACCGGTTGGTCTGCACCCACAAAGACGCAGGAAGCCGCCATCTTCAGCCAGAGCAGTGCGGATCTAAAGACCTTGCACTGTTCTGATTCGCCCTAGACTAATGGAGGACCCCTGCGGAACGGCTCAAGGGAAAGTCTGCGTTACTTCGGACCCAAGAAGAATCAGTAAGCCACAGCATGGAGCGATTCACTCTCCTCGTGTGGAAAGGGCCTAAGGTGCTAGATAATCAGAGGCTTTTCTTGGCAAAATTTGTTCAAGGGGGTTGTCATTGTCCTCTTCTAAGATTGAGAGTGTGTGACTGTCCCAAGGTGACCCAGTGGGTTTTTATGGCTGAGCAGAGATCTAAACCCTGGTTGCCCAATGTCCTAATCCAGTTCTCAAATCTACACCACTCTGGTTCTGACAGATGTTTATAGCAATCTTAAAATGTAAAATCTTTTTCTAAATAGGCCTCCTACAATACTTTCCATCACAGGTGACCATCAGGCAGTGCTCCACATGTTGTTGGATTGCAACTCCCAACATTCCCCACCACTGGCTATGTTAGGTAGGGCTGCTGGGACATTCATTCCAAGTGCATCTTGAGGGCTGTGAGATATCCACCTTGGTTTACAGGATAGGGCAGTAATGGCAGATCTCTAGTGAGCTGCAATATATCAGCAATGGTTTTATACTTTCTGCTAATGACAGCAACATTGATAAAGATTCTAGTCTCATCTCCATCCAAAATGTAAGAGGATAAAATGAAGAAAACAAGAAGTATATTTTTGTATTTCAGAAATGTGAATGCTCTTGTGGTACTGAAAATAAAAGGCACCTGCTGAAAAATGGGAGAGATAATGCTGAATCTCTCAAGCAGAGTAATCAAATTAGCAAGACAGAGGTTGAGCAATAATCAGTCTCCTTCTGTCTCTCTTATACATGCACAAACAGGGGGGTCCAGCAGAAAAAGAAAAAAGCTTAGTCTTCTTTGTAAAAACAAACAGGAAATCTACAAAAATTATTGAGTATAGACATACAAAGTCTAACTAGCAATGCCTTAATCTAAATGTATGATTTCCCCCTCTATTGTTTTGCATCTTCCAGTTGCTGAATCATGGAGTCCAACTAACAAAAAAAAAAAAAAAAAAATATATCTTGGAAGCATGTAATCTTTCCACCCTGCTCACTTGTGTATGGACATGGGGGGGCAATTTGCACTGGGCAGCAATGTTTCTGGGGCATCCTGGCCTGTAGCCACGCTCCCGCATGCCCTGGCCGTGCCCCAATGCACCACAGTCACACCCCTGCACACGGTGGCCACAACCCTCGTGCTGTAGCCGTGCTCCCCCCGCCCCCCACACACACTCCAAGCTCCTCCATTGACCTTGCTTCACTACTACTAGCTGCAAGTGAGGAACACTTATTATGGTGACTTGGTTACATGTCCCACTTTCCAAAAAACAGCCCTTTATTTCATCCTTTGCTTATGGTGGATCTCCAGAGTTGACTGGATTACGACTATCATACTACTATCAGCTATCATTCCTTACCGCTGGCCATGCTGGATTGGAATTATGAGAATCTGATTTAAATACAAATTGCTCTAAGAAGGAAGAGTAGCATGGGCCTTAAAGCTAAACCTCAGCAGTTCAGAAGCAGCACAGCTGATCAACAAAGAACACTGGTTACTTAGTCACAATCTTCCCAACTTTGGTCTCATACATTCTAATTTCATTTAAATTACAGTAGTTTCTAAATGTGTGTAGATACACACACATACCCTACTGCTATGTCATTTGACATCTTTTTCAGAAAGGGATGGTTGATGCAGTTCTTACATTTGGGATAATTGTGGCCACCCTACCACTTAAACTAACAGAAATCATGCTTGTCTTTCGGATGAATGCTCTCCAATTGTTCCGATTTGGCAAGAACAGTCGCGATTAACCCTCTGTTGTTTGCTGACTTTAAAAATGTCCCAGTTTGTCCCTCCTCCTTCACCTTTCCTCCTCTGTGCTCTGCAGACTTCAGTGGCTGCAAACTGAGTTCAAAGTGCAAAAAAGTAGTTTGCAGTCAGTTAACTCAACAAGGGTGAGAGAAGAGGGAGGGATGCTCAGGCAAAAAAGGAAACTGCTGCTGTCTCCCACAGTTCCCACTCCCACCTTATTATTAACTTTTGCCCTCTTGGCCACAGTCCGATTTTGCTAGGCCACAAGTGTCCTGGTTTTCATTTCTGAAATACTGCAGGTTGTATTAACTTTCTAGCACTACTATAGTCCCACAGAGTCACGTTTTGTTACATAATGGACACAGAATTAAACCTACTATGTAGCCATTCTGCAACTTTGATACTGGCACAGATGTAAATAATGTCTCCAAATTTCAGCAATAGGAATATAGGGCTGCCATACACTGGTTGGTCAATAGACTGGCCCCATTCAGGGCAAATTGAAATTTCTACCATGCTAGTGGTGGGAAAGATGTTGGAATTCATAGGAGATCAGAAAATAATCCACAATTCAAATAATATGAGTGTTCTTCCCCTAGCGGGAAAGGGTTAACTACCAACAGAATTACTGTCTTTTAGAGCAGTTGGTGAGAAATGAGTATGAAGCAATAGATGCAGCCGGTAGGTAGGAAATAGTGAGGGGCGTTTGGGTGAGGAGAGGGCTCAAGTTACCATCACTTGGCTTCCTAGTCAAGATAAATGATCTATTAAATTGCAGACATCCCTAGCTCTTCAGTTCCTGCTCTCTGGGAGGATTGCATTAAATTCGGTCAGCAATTATCTGAAATGTGAGATAAAAATCTTTACTCTGTGAGCACACTCTAAAAGGTCGAAATGTAATCACTGTCTTCAAAGGGACTTTTTAGTGTATGTTTGGATGAATGAAGAAAGCAGCATAGGTGCATTGCAACTTCCAGTTGGGCTGTATTGCACAAATCCTTGGGCTTGTCAAAGTTGAAGGAAATGCCATAATAGAACTCTTTAGTACCAATGGGCTTTGGATCGGTGTTTTACCACTCATCTTTTCTCTAAAAAACTCCAGATTTTGTGCTTGACTTATTTGTAGCCTTTATATCTAACAACAAAAATAGTGAAGTACACAGAAAAGAAATGAAAGGTCCTACACACAAGTCAGCTGAAAATTAAAATTGTATATTATGTTTCCTTTTAGGGCTAGACGAGACATGACCACAGATATGCCCAAACCAATCACTCTCAAGTTTTGTTTTGTTTTTGCTTTAAAGAAACATTTGCAACTTGCTCTCATAAAGATCCAGGACATTTTCCTGAAGAAAATTATTGTAAGCTGCTATTCAGCCTATTAGGCAAAACAGGCCTTGGAAAATGTTACTTTTTGAACTATAGATCCTAGGTGGTTGGTGGATTCTAGAAACCGTTATCCAAAAACTAAAGCAATTTTTTATCAGCCCTGGGTGAAACATAATTCATACATGATAGTTTTTTTTACAAATACAGGTAAGGCAGTGGGATTTTCATCAGAAAAATAATACAAGAAAAAATGGGCTAACCATCATCTTTTCCTTTCAGTCCTCGTATTGATTTCCCTCCCACTGCTGCATTTTGCCATACTGGTGTTTGAAGAGATGCAAGTATCAGTTATCTATCCCTAGTTTGGGCCTGTGACACAGGGCAACTTTATTTTCAACTTGTCTAATGGTCCTGCCAAGAATGCCTTTGTTTCCTTTTAGTATAAATGATTTGTTCTCATTTTGGGAGAAAGGTAGTATACAAATCAAATAAATGCAAACAGATAAACAGCACACACTCAGCTTCAGGCAATAGATTTTGGAATTCAGCATCCTTTAACTGAAGCATACAAGCATAAATACCCTGAAAATAAATTCAGAAAAGGTGAAAATTGCCAACACATGGCTGGGGAACAAAGCAAATCAAGTCCATTTATTTTCACTGTAGACTTAAGACTCTTCTCTTATTTTATTTTATTTTCCTACCCCACCTTTCTCTCATACAGGATTCAAAGTAGCTTAAAACTGTTTTTTTTTTTTAAAAAAAAAGGGCAATTAAAAACTATTAATACAAAATTTAAAAGACAAACCACAGAGCACTAGGTAAACGCAAGTTAAGAATAACTGGGGGAAAAAACTTTTGAAACATAATAAAATATAAATACAACACCTCCATTTAAAAACTCCATGTGGTAAAATGAGTTAAAAACCAAAGACCTGCCTGAATAAAAAGGTTTTTGCTTGCTGGCAGAAAGACAAGAGGAGAGACATCCTTCCATTGAAGGGAGTTCCACAACTTGGGCATTATTACCATATTTAGAATTACTTGGCAGTGCTTAACAAAGACATGGAATATGAGGCCTTCTAAACGTTATTGGATTGCAGCTCCTATGAACCCTCACCATTGGCTAAGCTGGCCAGGGCTGATATTAATTGCAGTCTAACAGAGATGCCTGAGATGAAGGACAAGGAGGCAGGAGCTGCCTGTTGCATCTGGGGAGAAATCTAATTGGATGGCCAGAGCTTCCCAAGTTCCCCAGCCTTTGCAGGTATACAGCTGGGCTGAGGTGGAGCAAAAAGGTGTTAGCCTTTAACACAAGTTTCAGAGTGAAAGCTTCTGAAGCCTTGGTTGCAGAGGTGTATCTAGGGTGGGGCAGGTAGGCCACATGCCCCAGGCACAAATGCCAGAGGGGCGCAAAAAAGCTGTGCATATAAGCCTGGGGGTAAGAAGATAGGGACACAACTTCCATGCTTGCCCGAGGTGCTGTTTATGCTAGATACACCACTACTTGGTTGTAATAGAGACCTATACCCTTGATGAATTTCAGCAACATTCAGCAGCAGAGAAATGAGAGTAGGGAACCCATTAAACTACTGAATCAGAGACTAATGGATCTGAGGAATTTTCCAGTTTCTACAGCTGAGGATCCCAATGGCACTCTACCTGATCCATGGTATAGGGAAGATGACCCGGTAGATTGACACAATCATTGATGAGAGTCTTCACTTAGGAACATAGCATTAGATCTGAGATTTTCTGAGGTGCTTTGGGTAGTAGAGTGCTTGAGTAGACGGACTCACATGATTTAAGACATGGGTTAGGTTTTAGATCTGATTCTATGAGAGTGCAGTAAAGTACAGTGAAAAGCTATTACATTTTATTCTGCAGGCTGTCACATTCTAAACTTCAGAACACCGAGGGGAAGCTTTCAGAATGTGCTGAATTTGCAAAACATTTGTGCTGAGAAAATGACTTGTTTCCAGCTCATCTTGGACTCCATATTGAGGGTAGCTTTGGGGCAGGTTACCAAAACAAGCACTTCTCAAGTTTTGATGGATGAATTTCAGTTTGGTCAACGTGACTGTGTGGATGAGTTGCTACAGAGGAGTGATGTCAACCACTTGTTAGTTAAATTCATATCTATCCTGGCTAATAACAACTGCTCAAGGAGGCCTGGCCAATTGTTTTGTGAAGTTGGTGAATGTTTTGTGAAAGAGGGTTCTGTTTCAATCCCTCTAAAATTAGAACTTAAAAGACTTCCATTGGGCAAAAGCAACACTGCTGGATCCTGCCACTCTAGATAACTCTCAACTAGTTTCCAATTTTCCTTTCTTAAGTAAGGTCCCAGAATGAGCAGTGGTAGTACAATTCCAAGATTTCTTGGATAAAACAGATTACAGAGATTATTATAGGCTGGTGGGTGCTTCCATCATCATCAGCAGCAGCAGCAGCATCTATTTATATAGTACATCACTGTACATGGTGTTTTACAAGAAAAAACAAACAAAGAAGAAAAAACAGTTCCCTGATCTCTGGCTTACAATCTAAAGATACAATGCACAAAGACAAGGAAACAACAGTGAGAGAAGGGATATTGCCAGTTCTTCTCTCCTTGTGTGACCAGGGAACTGCTGGTTGGGATGGAAAGAGGGCCTTTCACATGCTGCTGGGCAGGGAGGTGGTGTGCCTGCATCTTTTTCCATGTCAGGGGTGTGTGGAATCTGCTGCAGGTTTTGAGCAAAACATTAAAGGAGATGGCCTAAGTCCTACACCCAATCCATAAAATAGATTTAACATGTTGGTACACTGAGGGATGAACACAGTATAGATCTCTGGGATACTGACAAGAAATCTGATTCCTGGTGATCTAGGAAGGGCAATAACAAAATGCCATTTTGTTGGTATTTCCTGTGTCAGTAAGGCAATGAATCTGCTCTTCGTTTTAGCCCTGTATTTTATCCAACATGGTAAAGCTATGGGGGGAGGGTCAGATACAGCAGCTTGGATAGCTCCTGTGAAGTTCATATTGCAGTCAGCCCATCACATTTTTGGGTTTGACTTTAATGGATCTGATCATTTGTGAGTTTCTTCAACCCTTACCTCCCAACACTTCAGGTGTTTCTTTTCCAAGGAAACCTTCCCTCTCAGCAGCTCTGATCAGACCACACAGCCTTTTTTTAAAAAACTCTGACCTCTGATCCTCCTCCACTTCCAACACCACCAGCCACTGCCTGGCCAGCTAAAGACAGCTCACAGCCCAATTTCTCAGCACCACAGAACCTCTCCCAGTGCCCCCACATACACCCACAGAAGAAGATGGGTGTGAGAGAAAAAGTATAGGGCTACCATGCTGACCTTTTTTGGAGGCTGCGCGCCCATTCTCTAACATTGCCCAGATCCCTTCCAACAGAAACATACACAATTTTTGATATTTCTGATTTTTCCACTTTTGTGAGGATCCTGTGCCCCTAACCCTAGTCGATGTGGAGAGCCAAAAGAGTTCATTCACTACTCCGCTGTTGTGAAAACTATCAGCTGCTATGGCTGAAATGAAGTACTTGTGTGGAGACCATTAAATAGTTTCTTCAGACTGCATCAGCACAAGTACTGAAATATTGCATGGGAACAAGAAAGCTTCCAATGGAAATGCACCCTTGGTGACCAAAGAATCTGCTGCCTTAGCAAAGCGTGGGAAGTTCCTTTTCTGGAGAAATGAGCCAGGCAATCCTATGAATTGTAACTTCTCCAGGCTTAGTGCCTTAGTATTTTTCTTCAGGAAGGTTGGTACTGCTACGCAAGTAGCAAAGCAGCTCAAAAAATATCCATTTTTATTCTCACTATGCATTTGCTGCCTGACAAGAATGCATGCAAAAGACAGTGCGAACTTAGGTGCCATTGTGGAAAGGTTGCCTTCTGAGGAGGTTTGTGGAAAAATTCCTGACAAGGTAGGGGAAGAAAGGTTAAGGATGAAGTCGTGGTTACGGCACTCATTTAAAAACCAATTCAAGAAGAATAGATAAGGGAAGGCAGTGCAGCAGAGGTTCTTAAATGGAAAGAGAAAAAAACTTGAGTGTTATACTGTCTCAGCAGATGATGGTGTTGTGAATAGAATACCTGGCTTAGAAGAGGATGAGCCAGGTTTAAATTCGTGCATAGTGACAAATATCCCACAATGGGTGACTTTGGGCCAGTCACCCTTTCTTAAGCTACCATAACAGACGCTGTGGTGAGGACACAGCTCTGGGGAAGCTATTTTTCAAAGTTTGGAAATGTTTTAGTTGTAGCTGAAAAATGGAAATTTTTCAGGCTTCAGTCCTGAGCTCTTTGGGAGAAGTATAGGATTTTAAAAATTAAAAAATAATAAGTAGCAGCTGGTGGTGGCTTCCAAGTCAATGGAGCGCTGAATGCACTCCAGGTTTTAAAGGAGACTTTAGAGGAGCTATCTAAGGTGCTGGGTGTCCCCCAAAATACATCTAGCACTTGCCTAGCTCCTTTAAAGTCTGGACTTAAACCCGGAGAAAATTCATTGCCCCACTGAAATGGTAGCCCGTAATTAGCCCTTCTGCCTTCTGCCTCTGCACTTCTGCTGGCAACAAAATGAGGATGCCACAGTGATTGTGGACAGCACTGTTAGCAAAATGGGAGAGAGCAAATCTGTACGATATCCTCTATTAAAATTGCTCTTTTTATTTAAAACACTTCCATTCATGTCTGATGCTTTGATTTAAAAAACAAACAGTAGGTTACGTTTGTGCATTCTTGGAAAAAATACACGCAGTGCCATATTCATTATTTAATCCATTATTTAACCCATTACTTAACAATTTCTATTGATTTTTTTTAATTTTTAGTAGCATTGCACCTTTTTAAAAAAAGAAAATTAAAATGTAAAGTAAACTTGACATTCAAATATTATTTCTTGATCAACTTGCTGACTTTCCAGGTTAAGTTTTAAATTACCTGACATTTATGTGTCCTGGATATTTAAAAAGTACAGAGAGTATCCTTTACACATGAATATAAAACGATTTTATATTGTCCTCCAGTTGCCTATGAACTAATAAATAATGAATATATATATATATATATATATTAAGGTTTGATAGATTGAAAATATGTAAGAGAGAGAAATAAATTACACTGCTATACAAGTGTTGTTCCTGCACAGATTAGTACTACCCAACTTTACCTTTCTTCACATTTAATGCTATACATGGGCGCACGCACACACACATGCATACGGCTTACATCCTGCATAGAAACAGAAGCATCCATCAGGTAGAAGCAGGAGAACATTATCTCTAGTTATATTTATAAGCAGTTCTATAAAATGTCAAAGGGCCAAATGTCATTTTTCTGTACTTCCATATAGCTCAAACTAATCACACCATGAAGGATCAGGCAGAAATTATAAAGCGATTTCACAAAATTATTTATCATTACTCACTGACAAAACTGCTTCTCTTCATCATCTGTGACCTTGGCAGTGTCCCAGGGAAGACAGAGGGTCTGCTGAATGTCTTCTTCAGGGAACTCTCTCTCCATGATCTTTATAGGTACAGAAATGTAGCCAATGTTTCTATACTCTTCAGTAAGCCAGTTAGAGGCAACCTTGATATTGGTATTTTTTCAGAAGGACAATAGCTGAGGTTCTTCACCAGTGAAAGGAGACAGGCACAAAAATAGCTAAGGAAAGAGTGTGAGCATGACGGTGACAGACACTGGAAAAAAGACAGGCAATAAGTGCTTAGAGACCAATCATATTTCATTATTCTGCTGTGTAGAAACAAGATATGTTTAAGAGGTCACGTGCTCTTAGAGAGCTTTACAGAAGCAATGCTCCGACAGAAACCAAAAGAGCCCATCCCATCTCCTTTGCAGAAATATGGCTTTCCACTAAGGTTTAGATCTGACATTCAGGCTTGTGGCCAGCATCAAAATGCTGAGCTTCTTAAAATGATCATTGATAAACCATAAAGTTTGCTTTTCCTCTAAATCACATAGCAAAGCTTAGAGTTTCTGCCCTTCCTGGAGCACCTTGGAAGTGTCTAAAACTGTAAGTGGAATAACCCTGGGACCAGCGCCTAATACCTCTAACCAGATAAGGAAAACTCTTGACCAATAAGAATTTTCCACAGGGATGAAGAATGAAAATTGTGTCTGAATATTACATTTGAAAAGTGTCTTTTCCAGGAAGGCATCATGAGGTCAGCTCAACTGGGAATTAAGCTGTACTTTAAATTTCTGTGTGTACATGTGCCTTCAAGTCTCCTGTCGACTTATGGCAACCCCAATATGCCAGCCTTTAACACAGTTTACAGGTTTACCATCTGGGTGCCTCAGAATATTACTACTAAGTGACTATAGAGTAGGACGTGAGCAGAATAATTCTATTTATTATTTACCACATACCTAAGAAAACAGAATAAAATTGAAATTAACAATAAAGCTCAGAAGTTTTTTTAAAAATGCCTTACAGGCTTACATTCTAAATAAAGAGAATATAGGAGGAAGAAGAAACAAATATCTGTATATGTTTGACTATCACACATGAACATATAATAGATAAACACATATAATTGAAATGATATGTTTGATACAGGTTGCCTGTAATTTAATGGCATGATCATCTCCTTCTTTCTCTGTGATAAGGAGTTTTAAACAAGGTGTCCATGTACTCTGTTTGTGGGATACTACATTGTTCTATATTCTCACAATAGGAAACACTTCATATACATCAGGAGATTTTTGCTAAATGTATAGAACATTCCCCTTCTCATAAAAGAACATAGTTAAGCCTCTACATGAAATGAACTCCATGGGAACATGACCACAGTTGAATTGCAATAAATAACCGGCATCCAGCAAGCCCCAGATGTATGTGCAAATAGCATAGAATTTCAGATCTTTTTCCCCCAATGGGAGTCTCTGATATCTCATTTAGAGTTTGCCAATTATTCAGAGGGTAAAATCTCTTTACATTCCCTTAATCCATATGCAAAACACTGAGTGATGCATATAGTCATACCAAAGTACACCCCACTGGAAACATCAGTCTAGCTACTAAAAAAGGCAACTTTCAAAGTGAACAATGCTATACTTGAGAGCTGTCTTTCTCAACATAATTCCAAATACAGTTCAATGCTACAATTATGAATTCACCAGCGTAATGTTCATATTGTTGTTGTGTGCCTTCATTTCCAGTTTATAGCAATCCTAAGATGAACCTATCTCAGAATTTTCTCAGCAAAGTTTCTTAAGATGGAGCTTTGCCTTTGCCTTTCTCTGAAGCTGAGAGAGTGTGATTTGCCAAAGGTCATCCAGTGAGTTTCCACGAGTGTGTGAGTATTTGAATCTAGATCTTGGATAGTCCAACTATCACATAGTCCAACTCTCAAAAGCACTGCACCATGTTGGCTTTGTATGGCAGTACATGCATGATAGTACATACCACTGTCATTTAAATGGAAAATGTCAAAAAAATTTAAGTTTGGTTCTTGCATTCCTTCAAGGAAAAGTTACACATTCAAAATTCTTCTTTCATCCATTATTTTTATTCCCCAAATGAAAATGAATATGCAATTATGAAGCAAAAAGTAGGTGAATGTATTAGGCATTTGAAACAAACAAGAAATCAAGAAATGCCCCAACTTTTCTAATTTCATACAATGTTAAGGGATAGAGAATAGAAATGAGGCTTGTTGTTCCCTTTGGAAAAGTTATTAAAACAGATCAGATGTTTTTGTTAAAAAAGATGCTATCTGGCCTTGAAGGAAAATGCTGCAAGGAAAGTCTTCTCATAATTAAGCCTAAGGATTAGCATTAGGTATGATTAAGCTAAAGTTAAGCGTTTTTAAGTCTCACTGAACTCATTGAAAGAGCTAAGCACTGTCTTAGTGTTTTTCCCAATAAAAACAATTACACTTGAAAGTGTTTAATATTGGCTAAGTGTTATCCATTAGTTTCTTCCAGCTTCTTTAAAAATGTAATAGTGTATATTTGACGAATAATTTCATAATGCACAGATAATCCTTAACATTTTTAAGATTTGTCAGATCACCAGTGAATTTGTTAGGGCTCTTTTTGTTGTTGTTGTTGTTCATAACAACATTCATTGTTCATAAGTGGCTTTCAAAAGCTTTAAAAATAAAAGGCAATTACAATGTCTCAACATTATTTTTGCCATATAATTGGATTTCTGAATGGTAAAAAATGTATTTCTTTATTTATAAACAGCAGCAGCAATATGGATGTATTCTGTCTCTCTTTTTCACAGAAAAGTAATGTTGCAGAAACCACAATCACATATCTTGAATGTGCTGTCCATCTCTATGAAGAAATAAAGCCACATAGGGCAGGATGGAAGGGATTATAAAAATAGAGGACAGAAAATGTCTTTCCGGGGAACTATAAAATGTCAGCATCCCTTAAGAAGAGTGATTTTTTAATACTGACCATGACCTTTTCTGGAGACTGGGAGAATTGGCCATTGTGCTAGAGAAGCTTCATTAATACCTTCTAACAAAATCGTTCTTCTGCAGCCCTGAAAGACAGCAGATAGGAACACATTCCATGAAACAGCAAAAATTGGGCCAGAGATGCCTACTGTCCCTTTAATTCCTATACACTTCATTACACAACAAGCTAAGCAACGGTAGCAGTAAAACAGCGGTACAACAAACAGCAAAGGTACCCATTATTCCATATTAATGTGCCTTGGGTTTTGCAACAATGAATTATAGCTTTCCTTTAGATAGGTATTAAATCTCCTAATCTTATCTGCCTTCAGCAATTACACATGTGAAAGGCCAACTTCAAAGGCTTTCATTAGTTAGATCCAAATTTGCAAATGAAATATTAACTGCGTCTTTTCACACTTGCTTGGCCGAAGGAAAATGAGGACAAGACTTTGTAGTCTTGTCCAATTAAAATAAATTGTGTTGGACCATAATAAAAAATCCGAAATCTACAGTCAGGGAACAGGAGCTTAATAAAAACCCAGAGAAGTATTCATAAAATTTGGGAAAATTCTCAGGATCTTCCAATCTCTTTATTAGGCAAGATTTCACTAAAGGAGTGAAGGGGAGAATTGATTCAAAAAGCTGACTTGGTAAGGAAGCTGCTAAATCTGAATATTTATTTATTTGTTTTTGTTTATTTATTTATTTAATACTCTGTCTTTCTCCTTCTGTGGGCTCAAAAGTGGCTAGCTGAACATGGAGCAACAAAGGCAGCATAGGCTTCAAGGGTTAAGTGTCTGTTAAGTGTCATGCAGGTTTTAAGTTACAACTAGGACTTTTGGGAAAAGCCAGTGTAGTGTAGCGTTTTGAGGATTGGACTACAATTTTGGAGAACAGGGCTCAAATCCTTACTGAGTTGTGGAAACCCATCCAATGATTCTGGGCAAGTCACACTTTTGGCCTCAGAGGAAGGCAAGGGCAAATCCCTCTCTGAACAAATCTTGTCAAGAAAATCCCATGATACCTTTGCCTTAGGTTCACCATAAGTCAAAAAAGACTTGAAGGCACACAACAGCAAGGACCGCTGAGACAAACAAATGCATTATGGCTGATTCCACAATTTTTGAAACTGAAAAAAATCCAGTTCTGATGTGTTTTGTCTTTTTTTGGAGAAAAAGACATGCTATAAACATGTGATTTATAGATTATAGGAAACACTTTTTAGTATGCAGATCATGAAAAACTGTGGTTCACTGTGAAAGATATGGGAGTGGCACAAATTTGATTGTCCTGATGCATAACCTATACTGTGGACAAGAAGCCATTGTCAGGACCAGATATGGAGAACCCAAACATTTTCCCATTGAAAAAGGGGTCAGAAAATGCATTTTATCACCCTATGCATTTAATTTATATGCAGAACCTATACAGAAAAGGTGATCAGATGCTGAGGAAGCAGGTCTGAAAACTGGGAGAGAAATATGAACAATTTAAGCTATGCACATGATACCATATTGCATGGTCAAGTACAAGTGCCGCTTCCACAAAACAAGTACAGAACGTGGTAACGTTGAAGGAGAAAAAGGCCACAACTTTATAGGCTACAGTGGAAGAGAGGGTTGGCCTAAGCATTGATCTGGATCTGGGCATCGATGCACCCACCTATTGATCAATGAGTCCAACCATCTGGCCCACTGCCAGAACCCTTGGGACAACAGGAGTGAGTCCACTAGGTGGAGGCTCCCCCTGCCATCATGGGGTACAGGAAAGTCCTCTGAGATGAGCTGTCCCATGTACTCTGAGCTGAGCATGTTGACTTCCACGCTACACCCCCTGAGGCCCCTAAGGGGACCCCATAGGCAAGAACTCAGCCTTTGGGGGAATATATACCCCCTCATCCAACTGAAGTGAAGCCTGCAGGCAGGCTACTTCAGTCAAGCCTGACAGCCCATGAGTTCAAACTAAGTTTAAACTCATTGGCTGCTGTTTCCACTACCCCCAGAGCCAGGCTGAGCCATACAACTCTCTGGGAGGAAGAAACTACAGCCAACCACGTGGTGAGGGGCTGCTGCCACATCCAACCTAAGTCATACTATTCACTAGCCAGCAGAAAATAGCAACAACTTGAATAACTGCTGATAAAAATTAAGAAAGAAAGTGCAAAAGCTATAAAGGTGGGAAAGATTTAATTGTTCCAAAATAACTTCTGGTGGTTAGTTCTAGAACACTTAGCCTGGAGGCCTCCAAAGAGTTTTGACGTGTTATTTCAACCAGATGCTCCTCTGGACAGGCAAAGGAAGGGAGGGAGGGAGGGAGGGAGGGAGGAAGGAAGGAAGGAAGGAAGGAAGGAAGGAAGGAAGGAAGGAAGGAAGGACGAACAAAGAAAGAAAGAAAGAAAGAAAGAAAGAAAGAAAGAAAGAAAGAAAGAAAGAAAGAAAGAAAGAGGCAAATCTAGACTGACTACAACGAAAGATGTTTCTGATGTCTGCAAAACAATATAATCCCCTCATGTAAACTTAAACAGTAAACGCTTATGAAATTCACAGGGCTGTGAAATCCAGACAATTACTCCCATCCCCCCAAACCCCTGCACTTGATATGGTAAATAAAATCTCAAGTAACAGGCATTTGAGATAATTTGAATCATCAGTTTGTACTCACAATCTAATCTCATGGTGAAACTCTGAGAACGAACAGTGTGATTTGATTTTTCAACTTATTGTTTTATTTATGGGATTCATGTTTCGTTCAAAATAACCCATTTAGGAAAAAGCTAGCTCCAGTAACTGAGATGAGAGATATTTTTTACTTTGCTCAGTGTTGGCTTATGTTACATTGAGAGTCCAAATGAAACAAATGGATCAAGCCACAAAGCTGCTGTTACATCTAGTTTGATTCCCAAACAACAAGCAAAGTTAAGTAATCTTTTTCCATGGCCCTCCAGATGACCACACCTTTGCATTTGTGGAATGGTGTGCAAGGGAAATAGCTTGTGACCCATCCTGTATCTGGTAATCTCTGAGATCTGGCAAGGCTGCCATTAGGTAGAAGGAAAACTCTCAGCCTTCAAGGATGAAAGTATTTCAACCAACACTTGCAGAACAATGAAAAGGGTGGTGATCTACTGATAAATATTAGAGTTGGTTGTGTACAGGTTATCCTTGATTTAATGGTTCTATCCTAGTTGGAACTAGCAATTGGATTTGGGTGCTACAGTGGGAAGCACTGGAAACTACACAAGTAAATTCCACAATAAATAGCAGACGAGTCACTGAAGTGTTGCATTCATGGCCTTTTGTCTCTGTGCCAACAACTGCATGTGAAGGAGGAATGTGATACCATTATGATTGCCAATTCAGGATCATCCCAGGTCCTCAGGTTTCCAGGCCAAAACCTGAGGCCTAGGGATGGTCCCAGTGATGTCATTATGCATTAAGTACCAACTTCAGTTGCTCACAACTTGTTATTCAAACACACACATTACCTCAAGACATATAATGGGGAATAAGTAGCTCAAAAATAGGAGGCCTGGGGGAGTGGGGTAACTTAGCAAGATCTGACAGCTATCTATACTGGTAACTACTAAAAGAGATCAGCCAGAAGACCTGTAGTTCAGTTAAATGTATTTTTTTGATTGGGGGAAAATATACATGCATACAAAATAGTCACATGCAAGCAATCACACAAGACTAACTGGGAAAAAAAATAGAGGAAAAATGGGGAGAGGACTAGAAAAGGGATTGGGGTTATATTTACCATCCAGAGAGAAGCAGAGAAATCATGATGTAGCTTGGATTGATGTCCAAGGACAGCAAAAGGTCTGAGGGACAAGTAGATCCCTGAAATCCAAAATGCTGTGTCTGGGACCCAAACTCAAGGGCTGTTTATACCCAAAAATCTGCCCTGGAGGCTGTCATGCCCTGCTTACAGAGCATGGACTCTGACTCAGAGTCTGAAACAGAGGGCATGCCAGGGCTTGCTGTACAGAGAGAGATTACAGTGCCAGAAACAGAACAGGGAGCAGTGCCAGCTCCAACAGAGAGTCCTGCCTCTTCAGATATAGAGGAACACTTACCTCAATCCAACTTCACAGTGCACAGACAGCAAAGAGAAAGCCAATGTTGCTCTCTCAGGATTTATAACCGACAACAATCAATCAAGACTCAGCTGTGCTAGGCTTGAGACCTATTTAGCTAGCATCTTTCCCCTCCAGGAATTGTCAGAGCTTATCTGACCTGTTACCTTGCTGGATGCCTTGATGAATGCTTGAATTGACCCTGGACACTCCCTTGCTGTGAAACCCTGCTGGGCTTTGTTTATGTTGGACTTTATTTATGACTCCTCGTTTACTGCCTGGAAGTAAACAACAAGCTGGGAGATATTCAGTTTGTTTTGTTTGACTTATCAGCTGTGCCAGAACTGACATAGGACAGAGGCAAGGGATGTTAATGACTCTCTACCTGTGTAAACAAAAGTTTTATAGGATGAAGGAAAAGGAGACAGGATGGGTAAATATTTGTTAATGTCTGAAGGAAACAGTTGATGATTTTACCATGTGGATGGCAAAAGGTTTTGATGTCTGCTTGACTTAAAATCAGGAAGAAATCACAGGTGTGAGGATGAGGCAATTATTGATTTGTTGGAAATCTTCCTGTTTTCCTGAACCAGCATTGTCAAAACAAACAAGGCTGTGTTTTTTGGAGTTTGCAACAAATAGGTGCCAGAGTGAGTTGACAGCCGGTTTTATGGCTTTTGCCTTCTATAGAAAATGCACACCACAGGGGGTGCTTGTCTACCTGGAGCTGACTCAGGGTCATATCTGGCCTGTTTTTCCAGTCAAAGTTCCCTCCTCCACATAGGTCTGTATATGATTCATATTTTATGCCAATTAAACGTATCTGACAATTAACATATTTTGCCAATTAAACTATATCAGACTGCAGACTGCCCATGACACACACACACACACATTTTCCATTTTGCAAATCAAGACAAAGCTAAAGCAATTGGTCTCAGGTCAAGGTGAAATGAAGACATTATTCCTTTTCATTTACTTAGGCAGAGCTTTCCAGACTTTTCATGTTGGTGACATACTTTTTAGACATGCATCATTTCACGACACAGTAAGTTCAGTTTTACTAGTAAACTGGAGGTTAAACTAACCCCTTATAAAAGATACAGGCACATACATACATAAATCGTATAACAAAAGGTATAAGGACACAACATATCTCATGAAAACCTTTCATATATTTTTAAAAAATATATGATATATAAATAATAACATATAATTCCAAGATTGTAGGTGACACACTTCAGGTGACACACTAACATGTTGTGGCACATCGTTTGGAAAGCCCTGACTTAGGGAAACATAATAAGGGACATTAAATCTAGCTTACTTGTTTCCAATCAGAAAGTGAATGCAGAGCAGAGCAGAGGGTGATTCCTGACACTACAACAACTGCAAGGAAAGAACCAATCTAACTAATACATAGACCTCCTGGAGAGTCTTTGCAAGCTGTAGCAACAAATCGGTGAAGCCTTTAAGCTTGGGCTCGAGATTTGCACATAGTTCTTTTCTCTCGCCTGCAGCTGAGTCCACCAAAACTGGATTATTTGCAACCTCATCTCTGTGTAGAGATACGCATGAAAATTGGAGATTCAGGGCCAGGCACTGAGAGCTGATAATCCTAGATGCTACCCTTCAAATATATGAAGAGCTATTGTGTAAAATAGCACAAAGATTCTGCTGCCCCAGAAAACAAGAGTAGATCCAATTAGCTTAGGTTGAAGGAGGATGGATTTTGGCTGACTATCAATAAACTTCTTGTCATTAAGCACAGTTTCACAATTACTTAATGAGGTGGTACACTCTCTCACATTGCAGGTATTCAGACAGGGCATGTACTGCCAGCTGTTTGGAATACTCTGATCCTGGACTTTCCTCTTTTGAATATGAGCTTGTACTAGATAGCCTACAAAGTCTCAACAGTTTATCTCATGGTGGCCTTTGAAGGGATGAAATAACCAAAGTTTCATGCATGAATATGAAATTGATTCCAAGCAAGCATCTCTCCTTTATATAAAGCAGTATCTTTCTTTAGAAGGATTCCCATTTGATTCAGTTCCTAACTGCTCTACTGTCTCTTCCATTAGAACTGCAAATCTGCATCTGTAAGAAGTCTCTCAGTGACAGCAGAAAATTAATCTATTGCCAGAGAATTCAAATTACATAGGCATGGTTCAGCTTTGAGGGCAGGGTGAGGAAAAAAGTGGCAAGCTGGGAAACTGATTAGGAAAAGGAGAGGAAGTACAATGCTGTTTTCAAGGTCTGGAAAAGTTGCTTTTTGGACTCCAACTCCCAGAATCCTGCAGACAGTATGGCCAAAAAAAAAAAAAGCAGCTTTTTAAAATTCTTGAGTCAAGAGTGTCAATAAAAAGCAAAGTACTTTGTGACACCTCCAGATTTGGGAATCAGACCTGATGGATGGCAGTTGAACAAGAAAAGAAAGAAGACAGTGAATGTCTAAAATCCAAAGGACCTTTTCCACACTACATTCTTGTAGTGTTATTATTCCATTTTCAACATCTTGTGGAATTCTGGGATTTGTAGTTTACTGAGGTCAAAGTGCTCTCTGGCTGAGAATTCTTTTTTTATATATATAATTGTTATTATTTTCATAGTACATAAACGCATATATAGACACTAATATGTATATCATTATTATAATTCTTCTACCACCAACCCCCGCTTCTGTATATCAAAAGTTTCCAGTTGAATCTATCCTCTCCTTTATACATATCTTATCAAATACCAATATACTCAATCCACATTAACAGATTTAGCCAAAGCATTACCATTTTCCATTCTCTTACAAAATTTTGAACCATTTAGTTCTTAAGGGAGTTAGCTAGTTTTTCAGTCTCTACCATATCTAACATTTTTATTTTCCATTCATCTAATTGAATATCTATTTTATCTTTCCAATGTTGTGCATATGTCAGCCATGCTGCTGTGATCAAATACAATAATATCTTATGTTGTTTTCTAATCTCCCGGTTTTGACCTAGTATATTCAATAAATAAAATTCTGGTACCATTTCAAAATTCACATTGGAATTTTTTTGTATTCATCATGAATTCCCTTCCAAAATTTCTTAGCCTTAGAACAAGTTCATCACATATGAAAAAAATGTCCCCACCTTTTCCTCACATTTCCAACACTTCTCATCTCCATTTTTGGTTATATTTTGAATTGTTTCTGGAGTCATATACCACCTATGTAACATTTTATAATAATTTTCTCTTAAATTTAAATTTGGGGTGAATTTTATGTCTGTTTTCCATACCTCTTTCCCATGCCTCTCACTCGATTGGACAATCTATATTTTGGGCCCACTTAATAATTAACTCTTTTATTGACTCAGATTCAAAATCCCCTTTTAATAATAATTTGTAAAGCTTTGAGATTCTCTTCTTTTGATGTTCTTTCAACAGTTGATCTAGTTCATTTTCTTGTCTTTCAAAACCATATAATTTTTGGTCCATTTTGTACCTTTCTCTCAACTGATGCCAAGGGAACCAATTCAGCTTTTAACTCTTCTATCGACTTCATTTTTGGATTGTGTCTTTCCCATTTTATTATTTCTTGATAAGTCAAAAGCTTTCCTTGCTTCGTTAGTACAATCTTATAAGCTTCTTGAGGGGATGTCTAAGTTGGGAGTTTTATATAATATTTCTGTTTTATTTGGAGCCAGATCTTTAATAAAGTTTTCTGGATGCAATGATTATTAAAATCTTTGTTCACCACTATTTCATTATAGCATAAATAACCATGCCATCCAAATCTATTATCAATTTCTTCCAGATCTTTTAAAGTAGATTTCTCTAATATAATCCAATCTTTAATCCAATCTAAAAAACTTGCATAATAATACATCTTCAAGGACAGCACTACCAACCCTCCTTGCTCTTTTGCATCTTGTAATACTTTAAATCTTATTCTTGTTTTTTTGCCTAACCAAATAAATTTTTGAAGCTCATTTTCCCATTCTTTAAACACTCTCCCATTTCAAATTATTGGTAGATTTTGGAAAAGAAATATAAGTTTAGGTAGTAGAGACATTTTAAAAGCATTAATTCTTTCTAAAAACAATCAGTTTAATTTAGTCCGTTTTTGCATGTCCCTTCTAATATCCTTCCATATTCTTTGATAATTATTTCCAAATAATTCTTGATTTTTCTTTGTAATAGTTATTTCCAAGTATTTAATTTTGTTGGTTAATTGACATTCTGATATTTTTTCCAATTCCATTTGCTGCTTTTTCATCATGTTCATTGTCATTATTACTGTTTTCTTTATTGATTCTGTATCCTGTCACCTGACCAAATCCTTGTAAGATTTCCAACAATTTCAAGATTAAATCCTTTGAGTCTTCTAGAAAGATGACCATGTCGTCGGCAAAGACTCTTAATTTCAGTTCTCTTTTCTTAACTCTCAGACCTTGTATGTCTGAGTCCTCATTTATCTTATTTAACAAAATTTCCAAAACCACAATAAAAATTAGTGGAGACAGCAGACATCCTTGTCTCACATCTTTTGTTATGGGGAAGCTTGCTGATGTGTCCCTGTTTATTAACAATTTTGTAGATTGATTCTGATAAATCTTATCAATCCATTTACAAAAATCCTCCCCTAAGTTATATTCATTCAATATGCACTGTATAAATAACAAAGAGACATTATCAAAAGCCTTTTCCGCATCAAGAAAAATCAATGCAGCTTTCTTTCCAGGATTTTTATCATGATACTTGATTACATGAAGTATTGTTTTCACATTATTCCTCAAATACATCCCAGGTAAAAAGCCTGTCTGGTCATCTTTTATCTTATCTTAGCCGTTCTGCCAAAACTGACACAAAAGTTTTGTAGTCAATATTCAACAGGGAGATTGGTCGATAATTCTTAACTTCTCTCTTATCTTTACCCTCTTTTGGTATCAATACTATATTTGATTCTCCCCAGGATTCTGGCTTTCCCATCGACTTGATTTCTTCTATTGTTGCCTGCAGTGGTGTTATCAATTCTTTTAAGAATTTCTTGTAATAAAGCACTGTAAAGCCATTTGGCCCTGGTGCTTTATCAGATTTTAAGGCTTTTAGCTGGCTGAGAATTCTAAATGCCCCTCTCTAAACTGCAAACCCCAGGATTCCATAGCATGTTGGAAATGGACTAATAGCACTATAACAGTGTAGTGCAGAAAAGCCCAACGATTCCTCTGATGAGTTCAGGATTTTACGGAATGTATTTCTTCATATTCTCTGTTTTACAAGGCTATTTCATCAATCATCATTGACTTTATTTCAAGATGAAGCTGATCTAAGTGATTAGAAAAGCAAACTGAACAGTGTTATCCACATTAAAAGGAAAATAATTAACACATTTCAACTTTTAATTAATCTATCAAAAGCTTAAAATGCTTAGAGGGCTAAAATAAGAAGATAAATTAGCTTTTTCTGAAATAAAGACTCTTATAGCTACTTTTCTTTCATTTTATGACATTGATTTTCACTAGTCTTTTCAAATGGATGTATTGATTTTTAAAAGCTTCATTTAAAGACCATATATTAAGCTGTTTTTTCTCATTCGAATGCTCACTTGTTGAAAACTTAATTTATGTAATCTGTTTTATTCACTCTGGAGACTATAAAAAGTTATTCTGCTTTAGTGATGAAGGAAATAATTGATAGGAGAGCAATAGCTCACTTGTGGACTAAAGTTTAACGTTTGTTAGGGTCTAACCTATCCACCACCCCAATCGCTCAAAATCTATAGTATGTATAATTTCTTGGGCCCTTTCTGCATGGCATTTGCCATGCGAAAGGGCTCCTGGAGCATCGCGCGATTGTGAGGAGCAATCCGCACGATGCACTCACAATCGCGCGATGCTCCAGGGATCAGCAGGTGCCAATCGTGCACCTTTTCATTTTCAGCTGGAAGTCGAAAATAGTGCGCGATCGCACATTGTTCCCAGGCCCTGTGCTCACTTACCTGTCATGTGAAGCCTCCGGAGCTGCGCCTGTCACGGTTCCTGCCCCAGCACAGCCTGGGAAACTCCCAGGCTGCGCTGCGGAAGGAAGAGGCATGGCTCTCGCATGAGCAGGCAGCTCTTGCGGAGCTGAAGCAGCAGGGACGCTCTCTCTCCTCTTGCTGGAGGCTGCTCGCGCAATCCCCACACCCCAGAGCCAGAAAAAGGCAAGGTGCAGAAAGGGTCTAGGAAGTGCTGCTCTGCAGTGATCTACCAGAACCTGAATGTGATTTTCAACCAGTACTGGACTGAATTGCACACACTCCTCCTAAAGGTCAAAATTCAAGCTTTAATCTCCTGTTGATGGTGGATGATGACATACAGACTTGTTTGCTGTGGTGCTTAACATATTGTGTTGATTCTGAAAAATTATTTTGAAACTTCTGCTAACTCAGCATATGGTAAGGCAGTAAAGAATGTGCTCAAAGAACTGGTTCTGAAAAGTGAGACATGACCAGGTTCCAAAACTGTATTTACATAAAATGGTCCTAACTGACACAAAAGTGAACATAGGCTCATCAGACCCCCATTAAATATGCTATAATGGTCTGGGACAGGCGTATTTAATGCAAATCTAAGCCTTGCATTAGATATTTTGTTAACAAACATAATTTAATAAATATAATTTGTTAATATGAATCTTAGATGATTGGAAACCAGAATTCCGTGCATATAAAGATCTACAGCTGTTACTTATTATTTATTTAAGTTGGCCTGGCCTACCTCACAGGGTTGTGGCAAGGATAAAGCAGAAAGAAGGACAACTATGTGTGCTATCTTGAACTCACTGGAGGGAAGACAGGATGTAAATGTAACCAATAAATATAAATACTATTTTTTAAAAAAGGATAATGTGATTTATATTGTAATGTTTGGCTGTAGGCAGACCATCTTTAAGAAACTACCTTTTTTGGTTCATGTGTCTGGATGCAAAAAATAGTGAAGCTGGAATTTGTTCTTCAGTTCTATTAAACATAGTTTTCAAAAATGAACAGTGGCGGCTATCCTTTCCTGCTTTCAATTATGTTCCCAGAAGCATTGAAATACAAGCTCTCTCACATAGTTGTTTTGGTAGACACAGTTTAATTGACCCAGGTGTTTACTAGGACAAAGTTGTGTTTAATTTCACAGTCCAATAGCTGACGATGAAAAGGGAAAAAGGCAAAAGAAATATATTCTTTTGCATTTGCCATAAACTGGCAATGGGCACCGTAGTTCTGAATACTTGCTAAATGAACTCTCTCATAAATATACAGATATTCTTTGGGTTTAGTCCTCTCCTTTCTATTCCTTAGAAATGCACCATATGATTTTTTAACTCAACTGATAATGCTTAAGATAGGAAGTGATTACAGCATTTCTTATACAGGGCATTATATATATGGCTTATCAGAGTTTCCAATATCAGACAGAAAGGACTACCTTCCACTTTTGTGAGAATTCAGGGTGCAGAAACCTCATGAAAGTGGGAAAACTATTAATAACTCCCTGCATGCGCTCACTCTCCCATTCCCTTCTGGGGCTTCCCCGTCTCGTGCCTTTGTCTTTTCTCCAGTGCACATGCCTTCCTTCTCCATGGCTGGGCAAAAGGCACATATGCCTTTCCCCCATTCCCTTGCCTTTTGCCCTAGTACACATTCTCTGTATCTGGGCAAAACCAAGGGAATAGGAGGAAGGCATGCATGCTTTCCCCCATTGCCTTTTCTTTTGCCCCAGCATGTATTCTCCATGACTGAGCAAAAGGCAAGGGACTGGGAGGGAGATGCGCATGCCTTCCACCCTCCCCATTGCCTTGCCTTTTGCCCCAGCATGTATTCTCCATGCTAGACCAAAAAGCAAGGGAATGGGGGAAGGCATATGTACACCTTCCTTCTTTGCATGTGGTGCTCCCTCCCTCTCATTCAATCTTTTTTGACAGGGTGCAGAGAAGGAAGACACAGCAGGACCAGGCAAAAGGCAAGGGAATAGGAGGAGGAAAATGGGGGAAGCACCCATGCACCTTGTGAATAATCAAATTCATGAAAGGCAAACCTGTAAATGTGGAAGGAGGACTGTATGTGATTAGTAGAGATTATACTGTAGCTGAGAATCATGTGGCTCTCCATATGCTGCTGAACTCCAACTCCCATTGGCCTTAGCCAGCATAGGCAATGGTGAGGAAAGCTAGCAGTTGTAATCTGACTGTAGTCCAGAGGTAGTCAAACATCTGGAGAGCTGCAAATTGCTACTATTGAATTATTTCATTCAGCATCAGTCATAAGATTTCCCTGTTCTCTCTGAGTTTATCCGCAAGCCTCACAGGTAAAGAAAGGGATAGAACAGATTTTCCAAGAAACATGCTGATGTCAATTACTATTGCTATAATGTAAAGTATTTGTTGATAGAATTTGCTTGAGTTGAGATCCATCAGCTTTATCGATCATGTAACCACACAGAGATATGAAAATGGTCTATTCGTTGCAGAGATGAAAACTAGTAAGTTACTTGCCTTGTTGTCTCTGAGATAAATAAAATGAAAGTATTTCTCTATTCTGCTAGGAAATGAAAATAGTGGTCACATACTGTTTGGAAACATACTGTGATTCACTAGTTCTCTTTTCTAACATCATCTCAGTTACCTTTAGGTAAAATTCAACTTGCACTCTGCTACACTCTCCTTTGTCAGCTCCCTGCTTTATGACTGTCAGCAGATCCTAATAAACTGAGTATTGTGCTGAGCCGTGCTGCTCCATGGGGTGTGTTTGTGATGCACATGCATATAATAAACACGATCCACTAGAGGTGGAAAGAACATTTTCCAGATTTTGTTTCCTGGCAAAGTTATGAGTTTCTTGACATTCAGGAAATGTCAACAAAGAATAACAGACCAATGGGAAGGTTCTCCACACTTTGTGACGTCTCATAGGGGATTATTCTGTGCATAAATTCTTGAGGTTTTTCTTCATAAAACATGCTGCATGCATGTTTCACAGGAACATGTTTCCTGTGCTCAGAAAGAATCTGGGACCAAAAAACCCAAAGTTAATTTCCCCAGACATTTCTCTAAGGCCATTTCCACACTACACTGTTGTAGTGCTATTATTCCACTTTCAATATCTTGTGGAATTCTGGGGTTTGTGGTTTACTGTGGCCAAAGAGCTCTCTGGTTGAGAATTCTAAATGCCCCTCCCTAAATTGCAAACCCCAGGATTCCACAGGATGTTGAAAGTTGAGTAATAGCACTGTACCAGTGTAGTGTGGAAATGGCCTAAGTGTGAATGCCCCTTAAGAACTATGTAGAAATCTTCCTTTTCTACCACAAAGTGCAGAAAACTATGGCAGATATTCCTTCTTGCATGCAAGGACAAAGATTGCAAAGATAGTTTGTGCCATCCATACAGATGGTGATCACCAATGGGACGGGGATCACAAGCCCAGGCTGGAGGCTAAGTGTGCCCCCCCCCAAAAATTGGACCATCAAGATTCCTGTGAATAGTTGAGCCTCCTCAGAAATTATCAGTCAAAAACATACTTAAATGATTAAATACACACACACAATTAAAATAGTAATTGTAGTGAGTCCTAGGAATATAAAAAAGCTGCATCTATTCTATGCACAGTGATTTGAGATAAACTACACTGAACACATGAGGGATATTTCTAAGTATATGCTGTGATTGAAGAATTGTTCACAGTCAAGGATGATTGAATGATGATGGAAGGGAAAATGAATTCGCCTTCTTTCTCACTGTGCCCTCAAGCACTGTGATGGCTGTTGTGATGCCCCGACTGGAGATTCCGAATCAGACCAGGAGGTAGACTGTCCTGCTCTCAGTGGCCCTAGAAAAACATCTATGCTCTTAATTTTGTTCATTGATCCAAGGGTGATTTTACCTCCTCGAGTGGGAGAATGCAGCAAGGGAGCCTGCAGCAGTCATTTTCACTTTGTGAGCTTCAGGGGAAAAAAATCTGAAAAAGAAAGACTTACTACACCATTACTTCTAACTGTTCAAGTCTGGCAGAGATGGGACCAGTTAATTCCACAATGTCTTACTTTCCCAGCTGCTTTGAAAAGATCCCAGTTTATACCTCTTGATTCCACTTTCCTCCTTCATCTCTGGCTGATTTCAATTGCTGCAAACTGAGTTCAAGGTACAAAAGTATTTTGTACACAATTTATTCCACAGGAGATGAAAGGAAGGAGCAGAGGTCTTGCCCTCCCCAAATGGCTCTTTTTTTTTTTCTTTTATCAGGCTTTCCTACATTCACTGCATAATTTTCTGCATTTCACTGCTTAAAGTCGTTTTTTGTGTGTGTCGTTTCTCATTAATAACTTTTGAACTTTTGTTAGCTAGCCCTTTTCACCACATTTTGATCTTGCTCTGGCACATTTGTCCGGGTTTTCATCTATGAAATGCTAGGAGGGTACACCATCCTACACCATTACGTCTCAGTCATTTTTAGTAGGTAGCATAGTTCATGTTTTCTGTTAAGAGTATTTCATCTGAAGTCCTGTACCTTCTGATATAACTCCACAGCTTTTGGTGTTAAAACAGTGCAATGGAGAATTGGGTTTGTAGTAGAACTTATAAGCACCTTAGCATTCACTTTATAGTATCTTGCATATTTTTTTCTTTGTTTCTTTTATCGACCCAGTTTTAAAATGTTCATTATTTTGCCATTGCATTCATGGTACTTAATTTTATTACTACAGTTACTGCTACAGCAAAATATTCTGTTTTCATTGTTCTATAAAGACGTACCTGCAGATAGTCCAAATTAATAATGAGATACCTGTCAGTGTTGAGCATCCCCAACTTTTGAAATTCTTGCGCTCCAAAGTTTACCATTACACTATTGTGATCATATGGAAACAGTCGAGAAGAACAAGACAGGTGTTTCTAAAGAGTTCTAATGTAAATTAAGAGTATGGTTTGACTATGAAAATCAAAGCAAACTTGGGTTGGTCTCTTAACATTCGATTAATCTACTCAAGTGAACACCAAAAAATAACACACTTGACTCAGACCATTTCTGCGCTACACTGTTATGGTGTTATTATTCCACTTTCAACATCCTATGGAATCCTGGGATTTGTAGTTTAGGGAAGGACATTAAGAATTCTCAGCCAGAGAGCTCTTTGGCCTCAGTAAACTACTAATCCCAGAATTCCATAGGTTGTTGAAAGTGGAATAATACCACTATAACAGTGTAGTGCAGAAATGCCCTCAGATTATGTTAATAGAACTAATGCTGATGAATTCAGCTCCACACCCCCACTTGATGTTATCATTCATATTCTAAATGCTCCTGGATTTCTTAAAGATGGTGATTGGGATCCATACTTAGAAAAAGCCAGTTGAAATTAAGGGGACTTAAAGTAAGTAGAATTCATTTATTTCAATGGGTTTACTCTAAATACAACTAAGTCTAGATCCAGCCAACTATCTTTGCTAATAACATATTTTTTTGCCATTAGCTTGAAATAGGCAATTGTAGTAGGACTATAGCGTATATCTTATATCCACATCAGTATACAGACACAATGGGCAACAAAACTCAAGAAGGGCAAGAAAGCATTGTCTCTTGCACACTGTTGCTTCATTTCCCAGTAACTGGTACTGCCTCTAATTATGGTAGAGCAGCCTTCTACACCCAAATCCTGTAGATGTTCTCTAGTTAATTCCCATCAGCCTCAACCAACTTGGCCAATGGTCAGGGATGATGGAAAACTTAGACCAAAATTTGTGGATGGAAAGATTTTGGTGAAGCTGCTCTAAAAGAGCTGAAGGGTTGTATATTTTCAGTCTCAAGCATGCCTCTTCAAATGCTGGCAACTGTAAACCTCATGGTGGGGAAACATTAAGGTGGGGAATTAGAATTCTCATCAGCCCTAGCTAGCAGAGTGAATAATGAGGCATGATGAAAATTGTAGTCCAACAATTTCTAAGGCCATTTCCACACTATGCTAAAGTTCTTTTATTCCACTTTCAACATCCTGTGGAATTCTGGGGTTTGTAGTTTTCTGAAGCCAAAGAACTCTCTGGCTGAGAATTCTTAATGTCCTTCCCTTAACTGCAAACCCCAGAATTCCATAGGATGTTGAAAGTGGAATAAGAGCACTGTAGTATAGTGTAGAAATGGCCCAAGAAGCTACATGTGTCCCCCTTGTACCTTAGGTATATGGCCTCTCATCAGTTATATTTGTATAGTCTACTTGCCTTGATTAGAAATCTGTTGATGGATGGGTAGTGTGATAAACCTGAATGCAGTGCAGTGAAGCTGAATGCATCTTTTGTTGCTAATTTTTGCCTAATTCATTAGCTATATTTGTCATCATTGCTCCTAAGACCCAGTCAGTGGAGCCCTCCCAGGCATCAGATGGGATCTTTTTTTTCATTAATAATGGCTAAGGATGTCAGAACTTGAGCCAACATCATCCCCACAGACTCTTCTTGCTATGAAATTAATTACAGACTACCAATCTTACCTACCACAGAGCATTGTTGTAAGGATAAAATGCTGAAGGAAAATGCATAAGTATATATTCCTCTACACTTGTGCATGTAAATCTGAATAGAGTGTATTTTTTAATCAAAGGGGACACCCACTTTAGAGGTAGGCACATGAAGAAGTCCAGTTCTTGCCTAAATAAAATATGCTGTAGCATTTCAGAGGGAAAAACATTTAATATGAAGCAGTAAAAATTACATCCCTCAGAAGTACATAAGAGAACCACTGTCCGCAGGGGTTAAAAAGCCAAAAGCAAGTGGGTATTAAGTATCCATTCCCCATCCAATGCAGTGTGCATTACTTATCCCTTACTACTTTTTCATTGAATATCTCATGCTGCTTCTGTTTTCAATCAATTTCTTTTCCTCTCATGTGTATAGAATGTGTCTTTGTATTGTCTAATTGGGCTCCTAGCTCTTCATTTCACTTTTGTATTTACTGGAAGGTAGAACCCAACACTCCTTTAGCATACTTCAGGACTTGCCTGTTGACCCATTGCAGTCTCATCCCTGCAATTCTGCTGTCAGTAAAATTTTGCTGACATATCTATTGGGTCATCCTCCTCCCCTAATGTGTGGTATGCATGGACCTGTACAAATTACATGGTGCACACAAGTCCATAGGTGCTGTTTATTTGTCTACATTGCTCCATCTGACAGATTTTCTTAGCCATTTACACAAAAAAGGAATGTTAGAAACCCAAATCACCCTGTTTTATTAAATAGAACAAAAGGCACACACGTAATATTACAACCAGCAAGTGAGACATGCAACAAAAGGTTGAAGCATATCCACCCATGTGTCAGCATTCAAGGACAGTATCAGCTTTGAGAGATTCTGCTTATAGTATTCAGCCAATTTCCTCTCTCTCCACAGCTCTCCATTTTCTCTGCCAAAGAGACATGCAACATCTCTTGACTTCTAAAAGGCACTAAGCCTCCTCAGTCTTTGGGAGGATTTTAGGAAGGAAATAGTCACTTACTTTATTTATTTATTTTAAAAGGGCATTTTGTACTTTCACTTGCATCATGACACATCTCAGTATACTGACACCTCGTTCTGGTTGCTTTGGCCATTTCCACACTAGACCGTTATAGCACTATTATTCCACTTGCAACATCCTATGGAATCCTGGGGTATGCAGTTTTGGGAGGGGCCGGCTGTTGCAAGTGGAATAATAGCGCTATAACAGTCTAGTGTGGAGATGGCCTTAGTGTTTCCATTTCTGCTCCAATCCTATTAGCACCTGAATTCCACCACTAAAGGGTGTTTGTTTTTAATTGACTGTCAAGTTACAACTTTTTAATATCACTTGAAGTCTTCTTTCTGACGGCCCTTTTACACTACACAGTTATAGCACTATCATTTCACTTTAACTGCCATGGCTGCAACCTATGGAATCCTAGTATTTGTGGAGATTGACAGTTGTAAGTACTCCTCCCTAAACTTTCAATCCCAGAATTCCATAGGTTCTAGCCATGGCCGTTAAACTGGTAGCACAGCAAATTGTGTAGTGTGAAAGGGCGCTGAGGTGGCTTTGTTATAGTACCTCCTGCTCATCAGTCCTCTTTTAATCCATGAATTCATTCCACATGCAGTACCTTTGCAGACATTTTATTTTGTAGCAACAGCTTACTGTATATCATTCACACACATACACACAAAATGAAGTCATTCTCCAAGTCTCTGTCCTTATTGCATATAAAATGATAGTCTCCTTCCAGGTACCTTGAGGAGGAGGAGAGACCAATGAGGACTGGGCATGCTCAGTGTCTATGATTTCTGTTGACTACCTGTTGGAGGGACAGATATGAAACAGAAGTGAAATGAGGTGATGGAACTTGAGTATTCTGGAAAAACTTTTTGCTAGTTAGCTCAAACTGTAAAGGTTTGCCCAAATCCAGAATAAACCTTCTCAGTGGCAGAGATTGGAGTGTGTGGAGGGGGGATGGGGGGGGCCAAGGAGTGAGGCCACTGTGCACAGGAGCGTGCCCAGGGCGTGCAGGACTGTGGCCAAGGGGCATGGGGGCATGGCTGCTGGCTGGGATACCCCAGAAACAGTGCCTCCCAGGGCGAATTGCCCCCCCATCCCCATGTCCCTACGCGACTGTGATAATGGGGCTTCCCATTATCTAGGCTTATCAAAGGGAGATACTTCTCTCTTCAGGTAAACCAAGGGTTAATGAGATGTTAGGATTACATCAAGGGTCACAGGGTGAGAGTTGACCAACCAAAAGGAAAGGGTCAGCATCACAGGTCACAAGGTGAGAATTGACCAACCAAAAGGAAAGAGGCGGGTATCTTGGAGATGCTTCCAGATCCTTCCAAGGAGGAAAATATAAAACTTGTGAGAGGCCATGTGGACAGAGAGAGAGAGAGAGAGAGAGAGAGAGAGAGAGAGAAGAAAGAGAGAGGGGAGAGCTGGCTCAGTTGAGCTGGCAAGCATGCTGTGTCTCCTGGACCCCCCCCTCCTTTAGACCATCTACGCCTATAACCTAATTGTGAGTAACTAGAAATAAGTAGTTAGTCGCGTTAGGGATGTTGTTATTTTGGGAATTGGCTGATCTTAAGAATGTATCTGTGCTGTTATATCTGTTTTGTAAATTCTTGTAACTAAGTGCACCTGGGAGAGGGGAGTCTCCCAAGTATATATTGTTTATTTGCATGTCTTGATTAAAACACTTCTATAAACCTCCGTTTCTCTCCATTTCCACGCCAGAGTTGGCACACACTACATAGGACCTCTCTCACTCAGGGGAAAGAGGAGGGGGAAGATCCTTACGCTTAGAGATTAGGCAGAGTCCCTCCTGTCCTGTCTAAGTAATTCATAATTCGGGGGGGGGGGTGGCAGCATACCGATAGAGTTGGGGAGATTGCCAGTCGTTCCAAGCGTGGGAATCAGCTTTGGGAGGCTGGCAAGAACCCTAGTAAAACACTGGGAGGGAATTTCCAGTTTTGCAAAGGTGGAAGTCCACTTAAGAGACTGGAAATAAACCTACAGTGTCACAGCGACTGAACCTCCTGTGGAGAGAACAGCTATAGAAGCCATCTGAATCAATGGAACATTTCTGCTGGGAGACTAATATACTTTGTTGGTTTCCTCTCCCCACTGCAGTCCCTTGCACTGGAGAATTGGAAGACTCACCACTTTGAGAGGAAGTACATGGTGCTAAAGCTGAATTCATAATCCTTTCCACAAAAGAGAGATTTCTATAAAGAACTCCACTCAGATTTGCCTACCAGGGGAAAGAAACACTGGATCTAACCCACTGTTCTTAAATATTTTAATTGTATATTTAGCATATATAACTGAAGGGAGCGACAATGGGAGCAAAAGTATTTTCAGAGCAACATTCAAGCTATTTATCCTCCCACCCGCCAAAAAAAAAAAATCCCTTATTATGACCAAATGAACAAGACATGACTTCAGCAACATTAGCCATAGTGGAGGCAGCATAACAGGAGATGCTTCTGATGCCTTAGGGCCTGATCTCATCCCTAGTGAAACATATAACTCAGCCATTCCCTACTTTTACAAAAAATGCCTACACCACTGCTGCAGATTTAAAATAGTTCAAGGGCTCCTAGCTTAGTTTATTATCGCAGAAGGTTGTATGCAGAGAGAACATCTATTGCTTTTTTTCTGTTGTTGTTATATAGTTTAATACAGCATTATTGACTTTTCTTTTCATCCAGTTTTTATCCAGTTCTCAACCAGTAATCTTCCCTTTCCATGTATTTTTTTTCCCTTTGAAATTGACCATATGGAAGAGATGAAAGGTTGCAAAATAGAATGATATCTCAAGGGACTAATTCTTGTTCTTTGAAAGAATGTGAAATCATAGCTATTAGGGCTATATTGAATGGTCTCTGTCAGGCTAACCATCTAGCCTTGCACATACCTGTTTTAAGTATTTTAACTTATGCGGGAGGGGAGGCTAGGCCTTCCTAAAGCTATGTGTAAAAGAAGTGAGAAACAACGTATAGATTAAATGCAGTTGTCGCATGAGAGGAGATGCCAAGAAATTACGTACAAAGGTATCCTGCCATCAGACAAAATCAATCAAAAGCAATGTTGAAGAAGAACATTTTCCATGTCTGTCTAAAAGCCAGTATTGAAGCGGTAAGGTTTAGGTTGATTGGAAGAGAGTTCCAAGGATTTGGGGCAATGACTGTGAAGGTCTTATCTCTAGTGCATCTGCCCTAATGGCAGACCCTTGATGAGGACCTGTCATAGATCTTAGCATATGGGTAGAATTATATGAGTGAAGACATTATCTTGCATGGGTGATGAGGACTTAAAAAGAAAAAGTGAAAAACAGAGAGCCATGATTAGACAGAACAGGAAATGATAGAATCTTTCATTATAGGCAAGTATAGTATTAACTGGCTCCAATATGAAGCCCGTCACAGGTTTTAGACCTAAGCTTTCATTCTATGAATGTGTGTGCAAGATCCCTCAGCCTCTAAAGTGGACAGATCTGACATCTGATTTCCCTCCCCTCCCCTAAACTAAATTGCTTTTTGTTTACTTTTAAACAGTGCAGTATGATCAGAAAAAAAGTGCTAATGTACAGTTGACACATTCTCTGTGGGGCTGGTTCCATGTTCCTTTCCTAAAATGCATTTGAGGGCAGGTTGGCTATAAATACCTGTATCTTTATAGCATATTAATCCTCCAAAGTGGAAAATTTCAGTGATGACTCCAACAAAACTTTCTATATCAAATTCATATCATGCCTCTTTTGTCCTTTGAAGAGATTTGCTTTGAATATGTTTCAGCATCCAATAATGTAAAGCAGAAATAATTTTAGACTATGCAAACATTTAAAGTGGATGGTAAAAACTCACACCATTTTTCTCTTTCTCTATGTCATTTCACTTTGGATTTATTATGATATAGAAATGGTTTGGGTTAATTGCTGGCAATGGCACAAAGCTGTCCTGCGGGGCGGGGGGGGGGACATTTGGGGATACTGGGAAAGAATCAGGTTTGTTTTTTTAGAAAAAAGAATCTGATTTGCTTTGATGTCTGAAACAAAAACTGGAAGAGGTGTAAATTGAAGAAGAATGCCCATCCTTTAGCCTCCTTCTGAAGGCATTGATCCCACTGGTAACTCCTGAGCCCATTTCACTGCAAGAGACTATGTGAAAGGGATCTGAATGACTTCTATTTATTTTTTCTCCCAGCTTGTGCCACAGTCATATTTAACACCACAAACTACTTTATTATTGCATTAAACAAAATCAAGCTGTGTTAATCCATAAGAAAAAGCCCAAATTTTCTCAAGCAATGTTTTAGTTGGCAACAACCAACATTTTGAGCAAGCTTTTGAAATCTCCCAGTATCTTCATCAGGCAAAATTTAAAAACAAAATAGGTGTTTGGAGGAGGCAGGAAAGGCTGGTTATTTGGCTCCAGCAGGTTTGAGACAGGTTGCTTGGTTACACCAAGGACCGTTGAGATACAGCAACAACAGATCTCTCCACTTTTAAGAACATGAGATCCATTTGTTATTCTGGTTAATGTCCAACCCTATGCAAAATGTATGGGTACCATGTCTGCTTCAATGTTTCTTTTCATTTTGGTCTCTGCTCACCAAGCTATCAATGGTGAGTGAGACAAACGTGGAAGAGAAATTGAATCAGACATGGTTTTCCACCCCTATTTCTTTCACTTGACAGACTGAAGGGATTCCTTCTGGAGTTCTTTCTAGTTCACCAAGGGTTACAAGTGACAGCATTGTTCATCAGGCTTTATATTACATTTAGTAATATGTTAAAGGCAAACATTTTAGGTACATGTTTATCTATTTCCTTTTGGGGAGGATCATCCTATTACATAGGCCTGTCTTTTTGTCTAGGTGCATGATTTAACACAAACTTTACATTGCAAAAGAATCAAATATCTTACACTTTTACTGATACATCACGCTGATCTCCTGAGGAAATCTACTAATCTCAAACAGGCATCTGTGGAGGAAAATATACCTCATGCATGCACCTACGTATCATGTGCAGCTGTAATGCAAAGAGATACACACAAAGTGTCTAGCCATTGGTAAAGACAGCAAAACTCTTATCTGTTCAAAGAGTGTTTTAACTCTTCAGTTTTGTATTGCCCTTTAATCAAAACATAATTTCATCCATTCTGGACATTGTGTACAGCCAGCAGCTTCTTCTAGCCCTTCAGCTCAGCATGTTCAGTGCAGTCACACTGAGCAGACCAACCCTGACTTGTGGCTTTTCTCTCTATTTATAAAATTCACAAAGCTTTGGTTGACACTATCTTGTCCAATTATTTTATTGTGCCTAGAAATGACAAAGAATCAGCTCTGTTCCTGAGTTTGATTATTTGGTAACTCTTTTTTTGTTGCCCAGCTGTACTTTTCCAGCTGTGTCCAGTCTGTCCAAATTATCTTCAGCCTGCACATTTTAATCTTTTACTGTCCCTTTACCTAGACATATATCTTTTTAAACTTATTAAACTACATTGTTTTTCAACCAATGTAGTATACATTTACTGTAATATTTTTTAACTATTAATGACTCATTTCAGACCATGACAAATAGTATCCAACCTGTAACAAAATAAGTTTTTTTAAAATTGGCAAACCTAAATGTTAATTTACTTGTAGTGGGCAAAAAGTGAGCAAAAGCTAAACTTGAGCAGCATTACCTAGCAGTTTGAAGTGAAATAACCATCTTTCTTTCTTCAGTTGGTAGATAACAGACTTTCTCCAACTACACAGTCCAATCCTGAAAAGCTAAGCTGCATATTTTCCAAGTTAACATTAAATAAATCAAATCCTATTGTTTATATATGATTGGCTAGATGGTTGAAAGGGAGTGTTTAAAAGTTAGTATGTGAGCTTTGGGAGTTACTTTGGACTGGGTCTAGAATGCGAACATGACAGGGTGTGGAAAAATATGAAGTAATCTTCTATCTCAGGAGATATAAATGTAATAAAATAAATCTTAAGCTTAATTCATTGCTTCTTAACTGTCTTTGCTAGTGGTGGTATAGATCGAGATACAGTTTTGTCTGTTGTGGCAATGATGCAAAAGAAAAATTCACTGGAACCCAGTGAGTGGGACTTTTCTCCACCCCTAATTCTAGGAGAAGTTTAGAAGACCAGGCCTGGTGAATCAAAGTTCTAACATTATTTAGGAAAAGAAACACATTTCTCTCTCTGACCCTGACAGAACAGAATCTGAAGAGAATAGCAGCACTGAGCTATGAGCGCGTACAGTCTGAGATACAGTAATTTGTCAAGGTTGTCAAATCACTATTGTAAAGCACAGGTGCTGGGAAAATTTAATCAAGCTAATAAATGAGTACAACCCCTGTAAGGAAAACAAACGCTCCCAACTTCTGAGTTTGAAACGGCAGCCCACAGTTGTCCTCTATAAGCAATCTGCTGGGTGGGTGGGTGGGTGGACAATTCACACAGTGATTGCCAGTCAAACAAGATTTGGTCTGGTGAAAATATCTCCTGGATTAAAGGGAGACCAGAGAATAAGCCAAGAGGGTCTGGAAGCCCCACTCCTGGCAATTGAATTGCCACCTCTGTGGCAAATAAACATGGATGGAGTGAAGAAACTGAGAATCTGTTGCCCCACTGCTAGAGAAGCCTGCCTGAAAATGGTCACAAGGACCAAAAACACAACTTTCTGTAACATCTGAAATTAAACACTGAACTATGTTTAAGAGAGGCTTTCTTACTTTGATTGTGAAATTGGTTCTTCTGCTGAATCTATGTCTTCATACAACTAAGACACTGTAAGTAAACTGAATGAGGACTTATTCTTACAGGGCTTGTAATAAAGAGTAAAAAGTCAAGGGATGGGGAATTTCTGCTGAGAGAAATTAAGAACGAATAGATCTAAATTATTAATAAAATAACAGAATAATAATGACAATAAACTTCATTAAGTGTGAGAAGCTGAGTTGTTTACCTTTGAGTTGCTATTAGGACAAGGTCAGGCTGCTGAAGCTGGAACTATGGGAAGTCACTTCACTCAAGCTGTTGCATATGGCTGATCAGTGTAAATAGTCTATTGAGAGATATTGGAGTAAAGAATGATATCTGATGGTCAAATGGAATAAGTGCAAGTCAATATATTTTTTCTCTTTTTCCTCTTTTGTTCCTGTGAATAATATGAGTTCTAGTCTTAAATCTAAGACTAGGGTGCCTGAAAAAGAAGATCACTTCAGTTGCCAGCAGAATCAATAGAACGTCTTAAGATGTTGTTCTGGAAGAGATGAAGTCTATAAAACTTTAAATGTCACAACTGGAATCTGACTTAAGAAGGGACCTGAAGGTGGACTTTAAAAAAGAACGCAAAGCTCAACTGAAAGAAGTGAAACACAGATGGCATCAGAATTGAAATAGATAAATGAAAAAGTACAGAATTTGAAAGATAAGGTGGGAACAGTGGAAGAAAAAACAAAGGCTGAACAGATATCATGATTGAGATTTGGGCACTGTTGCTTTAATAGAGTTGAGAGGACATGAGATGTGTTTATGCTTCAGATCAATTCCAGAGCAAGAAAATGAAAATATTTAAAGAAGAATAATCGAGGCTTCAGCTAATCTTTTGAAAAAGCATAGTAAGAAGATGGGTTCAGAAGTGGATTCTGTCTACCAAATTAATTCTTGAGCCGCAACTCAGGTGAGTCTACCATGGGATATTATTATTTATTTTGTCAGACAGCAAATTAGAGATGAAGTACTACAGCAACATTATGCAGAATGAAACTGGAAGCCAAGGAAGTAGTTGTCCTTAGGGAAATACCAATCAGAATTATGTTGGAATTGACAAGATTTACAACTCTGGTTATTTTGGGGTTAACTGGTGTTAGAGAGGACCTTCACCTGCTTTCTATTATTGGCAGCAGGTGTAAAGGTTCTATAAGAGCGGCATTGTTTTAGTGGACTTTTACTTCCACTTCTTGATTTGCTGTTGCTGCAGTTTGTTGTCTCCTGCTTCATTGCGGTATTGTATTTTGATATATTTTGTATTTTAACTTGCCAAACCTGCTCAAGTTCTCTTTTAACTTTTGTATATTAAGAATTTATATGTTACGTTTATTTTTAACTACAAGATATAACATACCATATCTCTTTCTTAATTTGTCTTCTGAATTCCCTTTTTATTTACAACAAATTATACACTAGAAAAAAGAATATGGCTTTCTCTCAGAGAAATTGAGAGAAACTGGAGGGAATTACTTTTAACATTTAAACAGTGATGATTTAAAGTGAATACAATACAAAAAGCGAAAGAATTTCTACAGAAATATAAAAAAGATCCAGAGGCACGAGTTGAACAGGGAGATGAAGAGGATCTGGAAGATACTTTGGACCAAGACCCAGATAAAGAAAAAAAGAAGGATCAGTTAGTGTAGGTTTTGCTAGCTTTTAGCTTTTGGGTTGATAATGGATTATAGCCTACCTGATGCTTACTATAAATGCTTTGAGGAACAGCTTTGATTCTTCAGAATGGGAAGATTCCAAAGACATCGAAGGAGGTGACTTTAGCTTTAGACAATGACAATGACAATGAAATATAGACCTATTTCCATACTGAATAATGAGTATAAGATTCTCACAATGATTTTGGCAGAAAGAGAAAGTTCTACAGGATTAAATACACAGAGAATTTTTTTAATCAAAAAGACAGTTGCAAGATAACATTAGATATATTTTGAATATCCCTGAATATTTCAAAAAACATAATGAGAAACAGGCAGCATTATATTTGTGGGTGCTGAAAAAGGCATTTGATAATTTGAATTGTTTTTAAAAAATCAGAACTGTAGAAAAAACAAGCTTTGGTGACAATTTTATTACCTAAATGAAGGTGATTTATGATACACAGAAAACATAAATTTTGGTTTAAAAACCCATATGATATACAAAAAGATACAAATCAAGGATGTTCACTTTCTCCCCTCCTGTTTATTTTAGGCCCTGAGGTTCTGAAGAGACCCATAGGACAAGCTGAGAAAATTAAAAATTTAAAAAGAAAAAAGAAACCTTCAGAGTAAGACCATTTGCAGATGACTTTGTTATTGTGTTGGAAAATCCTTCAGAAATTGTAGAAGCTCTGGAGATATTAAAAGAATTTGGAAAGTTGGCCGGATTTAAGATCAATAAAAAATGATGACGTTAACAAATAAGAGAAAAGAGGATCAAATACAATTGACAAAGACAGGTTTTAAAATTGAGGAAAAGTTGAAATATCTAGGTATTGGTATGACAAATATGAATTGTATCTTATTGAAGAATAATTATGGTAAGATATGGAATTATGTTAAGAAAGACTTACAAAGATGGTAGAAACTTAAATTGTCACTTTTGGGGAGAATTTCGGTGACAAAAACTAAGTTTCATCAAGAATGTTGTTTTTATTTCAGATAATACTGATTTTGACCAATGATGTGATATATAAACAATGACCTATCGAAATTTATATGACAAAGAAAGAAGCTAAGAGTAAAATACAAAATTTTACAGGATGCATAACAAGGAGGTGGGCCAATTTTGAAATTCTATTCTTCTGCATATTGTTTGATTTGGTTGAAAGACTGGATTGTGTTGTCTAATAAAAGACACTTTGACTTAGAAGGACAAGACATGAAGTTTGGGTGCCATAAATATTTATGGTATGATAAAGTTAAAATGAATGCAGATTTTAATAACCATTTTGTGAGATGAGCTTTGGCAAGAATGTGGAATAGATACAAAGCAAGCCTATGTCCTAAGATACCTTTGTGGATTTCAGTGCAAGAAATCTTTAGGAAGGAAAAACAGCAAAGGAAAAGTAGATATCTTATCATGATCTTTGAAAATTTGATCAAGAATATAGAATTAAGTCAAACAAATTACTGACAGAGGTTTACAGTCTTCAATAGTATTCTTATAGGCAAATATTTTAAAGTTTCAGAACAGATAAGAAAATGTATAGTTTTGAAAAGAACAAATTGGAATTTGAGGTGCAGTTATGTACAAATCATGAACATTTGATTGGTAAGATGCATAAACTTTGTAAAAAAAAGTTAGAAGAGGAATAAGTTAAACATTGTATGATAAAGTGGGCTCAGAATTTGGGATATAATATACAGATGGAACAATGGGGAAAATGTGGTCAAAATTCTCTAAAGGAGAATTTTTATAAAGTGAGGTATTATTGGTATTGGCATTATTGGCCAGAATGAATAAAAGGGTTTCTAAGGAGTGCTGGAAATGTGAGCAACAAGAAGGGATATTTTATGACATGTGGTGGGCTTGTAAGAAAGGTAGAGATTTTGGAAACAAATACATAATCTGATTCAGAAGATTTTGAAGATTAATTTTCAATTGAAGCCAGGATCCCTTCCTTTGGGACTGATAGACGACCACATAGAGAGGAGGATTATTGGGATATATGACCATGGCACAAAGATTAACATAGCATAGAAATGGGAAAACATTATAATTCCAATGAATGAAGACTGACTTAGCCAAAATGGACAAATTATTGGCCTTAATTAGAGAAAAATCACTGGCATCATTTTCAAAAGAGTGGAACCTTTGATTGTCTTGTAGGAAAAAAAAGTGAGAATAACATTATAACTGTAAGTTTTGATAGTTAATAGGCTTGGATAAATTAATGAAGTGCCTGAATAGCATATAGTTGGAGAAGTTACTTTATATAGTGAAATTCATAACCATCATTGGGGAAATCGGAAGTCAATGTAAATCTTTTTCTTTCTTTCTTTTTCTCTTCTGTGATGTTTCTTTCTCTTTGTTCCTTTTTCTTCATTTTTCTGTTTGTATTGAAAAGTTTCTAATAAAAACATATGAACTGACTAACAAATTTTCCCTAGTCTTTGCTGTATAACCCATCTCTCAGTCCCTTGGTTTCCTTATCAACAAGATATATAGCATGTAACCTTCATAGTGTCAACTTGTTCTTCTGAAAGAAGACCAAGATGCAAGCAAAGCCATAGAGCTACATAGTTGAAGCTAGGAAAAGAAAAGTTCCAGTGCATTTGCTGGGGCAACTAGTGAAAGTAAAGTAAAAAGTAAATATATAAAAACCCAAATTAAACAAAAATGTGGCCTGCCAATCTGTCACGTGATACACCTTTGCTGACAGGATTGAGTTAGTTGGTGAGGGCTGAGCTAGCACCACTGCTGGTGGTAGGATTTTAAACGAAAAGGCGCCTGTTTGACCATTAAGGGGCTGGGGTGAGCTTGACAGGTACATCCTAAAGCTAAGGAATGCATCATACCTTCTCCATTGCAAAGATCCGTATTTCATCTTTCTGGTAATATAATTGGGTCAAATGCATCCTATGGTCACACAAGTCAATTGTCACCCTTCAAACTGATGTTAAAAATGTAAAGATATGTTATGAAAAGGAATGTATTCTTCCCCCTGAGCAAAGATACACATAGCATTTCTGTGCCATGTACTAAAATCTATGTATAGGTTGTGAAAACCCTGAGGCTCTATCAAAGCCAAGGCCTTGAAGAGCTAGAATTAAAGCAGGTGTTTAGGGTTTGAGATGAAGATGCAGTAAAAATGAGTCATGGATGAATTATTTATCCTGCTGGTGATCTTGAAGTCAATTAACAGCTAAAGGCTTCTTAAAAATAGAAATTACTCAAACTGACAGTCTTAAAGGAATTCTGTATCTCTAGGCATAAATTTGCAGTCCCAGAAAGACCTCAGCGGGTGTATCTAAAAGAAGTATGGCTGGCTGTTGTTCACAGCTTTTCTATAATGCTAGTATTCTTGAAGTTTAGAAGGTTTACTGGGGAATCTGTGGCCCTTCATTGCCCCTTAGTCACAGTTCTTCATTAGTATCCTGAGTGCTACAGGTTTTCCGTCTTTGAAGTAGACATCCCTAGCATTGTCAGAATGAAATAGAAGAGACAATGGAACAACCCAAGATTCCTAGATCTTTACTTTCATTTGTATAGTTTGGATTGTCATAGTTGCTACGTCTAAGTCCACTGCATAGGTGGAAGAGGATTCTTTTCAAAATAACCCAATTTCTTTTCCAGTACTTACCGGTAATCTACTGCCACCAACTTGTAAAGTATTTCTTCTTTTGCTGCTTTGGCAAAACCCTTGATTGCTAGGACAAATAACAAGGTATGGTTGAAGAAATAGTTAACAATGTTTGCATGACTATCTACTATATAAAAGTCAAAGTTTGTCTGTTTGTAAGTTTGTCTGTTTGTCTGTGTCAGGCAGGCAAAGACCTCATATGATTGGCTGTGTGAGGCCAGAGGACCTCATATGATTGGCTGCCTGTGAAAGTTCTATGGAATCTTGGGGTTGGCAGATCAGGGAGGGGCCTTTAGAATTCTCAGCCAGAGAGCTCTGAACAGGCTGGTTGCTATGGAGACGAGGCTTAGAAGCTCTGAATACAGATTGGATTGGGAAATATGTGGAAAAATTACACCTACTGGACACACAGGATCTGAAATCTGTATATTTCAACCGCATCTAATTCCTAAGGTAAGGTAAGGTAATTCTTAAGGTATTTCTAACAAGTATTGCCTATGAGAAAATAAAATCCTGGGCAACACCAGGTAAATACGCTAATTACTAGTTTGCATGTTACAGGAAGCCCCCATATTTTGATGCCCTGTTATCTGAAGACTCACTCTTTTGACGCTTTCAAATTAAGAACAAGTTCCTTTAATTTGATGGGAGTTCCACTCTTTCATCAGTTCTTCTTGCCTACGGAGGCTTGCTTGAAAGCACTTGGCATATGCATGCTGCTTGCAAAGTGAGCTGTGGGGGAGCGCTATGCCAGTGGACAGACTTTGCAAGCTGTGCATGAGCAGTTGGTCCCAAGTGGGCCTCCATTAAGCCCTTCATGGTTCCAACAGTACCATACATAGGTTCTGCTTTTCAACTACAATAATTCCATTTTCTGTCAGTGCTCCTGTCCCTATCCTGTCAGATAAGCAGGGGAAGCCTGTATTCTCTAGGAGTTTAGGCACAGCATATATTTATGGTACTGTCATGTTTGATAGGGTTACTTCAATCACATCCACTTTCTTCCTACATCACTTTAGCCTATAACCATTTTCTTCTTCTTTTTGTCTTCTATTATATCCTGTGTCTGACTACACTATATTTAAATTGCTTTTGTTCTTGCCTATTGTACAACTGGATGTCTGAGAACTGTATGTTATGCAATGGATTTCGAATATCACAAATAGACTAAATTGTGCCCAATGAGCAGCCATGACTACTTTTGTTGTAGAACATGAGCTTACCTTATGTTCCATGGCTTTACCACCCAATAAAAATATCAAATGTTCTCATTTCATAACAATCAATATACTAGTGGTCCTATGCTTACGGATTTCTTAGTAGGTTGATTTACTTTAACAATTTTGGCTGCACTTTTCCCTGGCTCCAGAGGATGCTCTTTCTTTCTTTCTTTCTTTCTTTCTTTCTTTCTTTCTTTCTTTCTTAGCAGGAATAAGCAACCTGGTCCCCTATGGACATTTTGAATTACAGCTTCCATGTGTTCATAATGATCTACAGTTTCCACGTGTTCATCCACAATGATCCTTCAGGATTATGAAGAACAGGTTGCTTACCTGTAACTGTGGTTCTTCGAGTGGTCATCTGTGCCCTCATACATTAGGAGCTTTCGCACCTGCGCGGTAGTGTTCGGAAGATTCTAGAGCTCGATAGCTTGGTGGGAACCCCTCCCCCATGCCGGTACTGCGCATGCTCAGCCTGCTGAGCAACGGTCACTCCTCAGTTCTTGGTCCGCCGAGTAAAGTGGGACCTGAAAGAGAGGGGAAGGTTGGGCGAGCATGTATGAGGGCACAGATGACCACTCAAAGAACCACAGTTACAGGGAAGCAACCTGTTCTTCTTCTTCGTGGTCTCTATTCCTCATACATTAGGAGACTGTGTAGCTTACCAGTAGGACGGTGGGTGAGGTCCTACAGAACAGAAGCCAGCACAGCACATCCCAATCGAGCATCCCTCTGGGACTGGCAGTCTAGCCTGTAGTGGCGCACAAAGTTCAATGTCTGGGACCAGATCGCGACATGGCAGAGTTCTTGCAGATCTACTTCTCGCAGGAGGGCTGTAGATGTTGCCACGGCTCTTGTGGAATGAGCCCGAAGAAAGTCTGGTGGAGGCCTCTTGGCAAGCTCATATGCCAGGTGGATAGTCTGGGCCACCCACTTGGAGAAGCGCTGGGTGGACACCTTGTGGCCTCTTCGATGCCTGCCATAGCACACAAAAAGGTGCGGGGTCTGTCGAAAGAGGCAGTCCTGTCCTTGTAAAATGCCAAGGCCCGACGAAAATCCAGGGAGTGAAGGGACTGCTCCAAAGGTGTAGTTGGGTCTGGGTAGAAGGTGGGCAGGATGATGTCCTGGTTCAGATGGAAGTTGAGACACCACCTTCGGCAGGAATGAAATGTCAGGCCAAAGGACCACATTTTCCCTGTGAAAGACTAGGTACGGCTCGTCACATCGTAGGGCTGTCAGCTCTCCTGCCCACTTGGCAGAGGTGACAGCCACCAAGAAGGCAGTTTTCATGGCGAGCAGCCTGTCATCTGCAGTCGCCATAGGTTCGAAGGGTGGCCTTGTCAGTTGAGACAGCACCAATGATAACGACCACGGTGGTAGCGGTGGCGATACCAGCAGGTAGAGGTGCTACAGGCCCTTGAGAAACTGCTTGACGGTACCGTCTCGGAACAGAGCAGCTGAATGGGGATCGTGGCGGTTGGTATGCCATGATAGCGGTAAGGTACACCTTCAGTGACGGGAAGGCCAGGCCCTGCTGTCGAAGGTGCAGGAGGAAGTGGAGCATGGTAGGCAGGTTGACAGGCAACACATGCTCCCGACGTTCCTCAGCAAAGGCAACGAAACGCCGCCACTTGTAGTGGTAGTTACGGTGTGTCGATTCCTTCCTGGCCACAATCAAGATGTTCCTGATGACAGAGTCATCTATGGTGATATCCTCCAGGCATGGAGGGCAAGTCCGGGTACAGCACGAGACTGTTGGAGTGAGAGAGGAGGTCTGGTACCATTGGGAACCGAAGGATCCGTCCCCGGGCAGCCTCGAACAGGGGCTTGAACCAGTGCTTCCTTGGCCAGTACGGTGCCACGAGAACAACGTCTGCTCGTTCCCCGAGGATCTTCGATATCATGCGGCCCAGGAGGGGAAACAGAGGGAACATGTAGAGGAGTCCCTCATCCCACCGAAACTGGAACGCGTCGCCGATGGAGTAGTGATCGCAGCTGGCCCTCGAGCAGTATCGACGGCACTTCGTGTTCTGGCTGGTGGCGAAGAGGTCAATCGTCGGCTTGCCCCATCGGTCCTGAACCATCTGGAAGACCTCGCTGGAGAGAGACCACTCATGATGGGATGAGGTGTCCCTGCTGAGAGCATCCGCTGTTGTGTTCTCCTGCCCGGCCAGGTGAACTGCCACCGGATGGATCCTGAGCGAGATGCACAAGTCCCAGAGGTCAAGGGCAATGTTGAGGAGAGTGGTGGAGTGAGTCCCTCCTTGTCTGTTCATGTAGCAGACCGCCGTCATGTTGTCGGTGAGGATCAACACCATGCGACCTGTGACGAGGTGACGAAATGCTCGCAGTGCTTTGGAGATGGCCAGCAGCTCGAGGGCGTTGATGTGGAGGGCAGTCTCGTGTCTGATCCACTGACCGCGGACTCTGAGGTCACCGGAGTGTGCTCCCCAGCCGAAGAGCAAGGCATCCGTTGTTACCGTGACCGTGGGATGGTGTTCTCGGAACGGCATGCCCGACAGGAGGTGGCTGTAGGACTGCCACCACAGGAGGGATTAGCGCACCTGTAGAGGCAGCTGGTAGAGGCAGCTGGTAGCGGCAAGACTGGTCATCCCAGAGCAGATTGAAGGTCCGGACGAAGCATTGCTGAAGTGGTCATGCACGCAGTCTGGAGAGGTAGGTAACGACGGTCGTTGAAGCCATGTAGCTGAGGAGCTGTTGGATCCTCCTGGCCGACAGCGTCGGTAGCATCCATGGCGTGCCTTGAGGAGGCGATCTGTTGGTTCGCGACCAAAACGGCTTCACTGAAGAGCTGTGTACCAGTGGCACAGGACTCCTCCGGCAGGTCAGCAAGGAGCGGGGTGAGTCGATCCAGGATGTTATGATGGTAAGCCGTGAGGCAAGCCATCGTGTTGAGGGTCCTGGTCACCAGGGAAGATGCCGAGTAAAAGTGCCTCCCTAAGGTGTCGAGCTTCCAGCCTTCACGATCCGGCGGGGTGGTGTGAGCTCGATTGCCTCCCTTCATCTGGGCCAACTCGACCACTATAGAGTTTGGTACAGGATGGCTAAAGAGGAACTCCACCTTCTCTCTTTGCGTCTTGTAGAAATGCTCCAACCTGTGGGGTATAGGCTGAGCTGAGGCCGGCTTCCCCCATGGTTGCTTCATGACCTCAAGCAATGTCGGTAGGAAGGGCAGCGGTGCAGTAGATGGTGGGCATGTCTCCAGGTATTGAAATACCGGATCCTGCACCACTGGAGCCGGTTCCGCAACCTTCAGGCCGAGGGCCGTGGCCATACGGAGGGGGATTGCCGAAAATTGACTCACGTCCTCCGGTGCTGACTCTGGGTCCGGTTCCCCAAACGCCAGCAGAGGCAACTCATGAGAGGGCAGGGTCGACTCTGCAAAGTCCAAGTCCGACTCATACGACTCCAAGGATGGAGTCGGAGATTTTTCAGCTGGTCCCTCCTGTCATGGCTTGCAGGCAGGGAGAGAAAGGGTCACAGTCGGAGAAGCAGGCTGTGCCGGTACTGAGGTCAATGCCGTGGTTGGAATCGGCGTGACCTGGAGGGGCACCACCGAGGGTGGTGGGCGGCCTGTGTCGTCGCTGTCACGGGTCGTGTCGCTTGCACCGCGGTGGTCTGTGGCACAGGACGTGTTGCAGTCGCCGTTGTTCTTGGAGGAGGCGACACTGCCCTGTAGCAGGGTGAGGGCTCCCTGGATCTCCGATGACACGGCGAGTTGGACCGACGCGGCGATCTGCTGGACGTCCTCTCATAGTGGGAGCGATGGACTTCCCTGGAAGGCGAGCGAGACCGGTGTCGCAGTGACCAGTACTGTGCGTCGGGATGGTACCGGTCCCTGTACTACGGGAAGTATGAATAGTATGACCCCGAGGGCTCGCGCCAGAGATGCTCCTGGCCGTACCTACCGAGGTAGGAGGCAGAGGTTTAAGTGGTGTCCCCAGAGTAGGGCCTCTCCAGGCGCATCTCCCGATGTCGCGGGGATGGAGGCCTGGCTCTCTGGTCAGGAGAGCGGAACTCACTGCACCTAGAGGTTGGCCTGTGGGTAGGTAAAGGCCGATGTCGGACCACAGCCTCCTCCCGGCGGTCAACCGATGGATGGTGATTCAGCGGGGTAACCGCAGCCGTCAGCTCGGGCAGTTCCAAGGGCAGGACCTCCACGGTCTGCTCCTCGTCAGACACCTCAAGGACCTCTTGCTTGAGGACCTCTTGCTCCTCCGGGAGCTCTTCTGGTTTCTTAGAGAGCTGGGTGGGTGGAGGTGTCAGGAGACGAGTCTCTTTTGAGGGGAACGTCTCTTTTCCTTCCTCCTCTTCTTCTTCGCCTTCTCCTTCCCGGCGTCCTGGGTTAGAGGACGCTTCTTCTGAGCCGGTGTCAGAGGCTTGGAGAAGGTGGAGGCCTGCGAGCCCGCAGGGTCCTCCCGCGCTGAAGAAGCTGAGATCTTCGGGATCCTTGGGAGCTTCATGATCGGTACTGAGCCTGGTGCCAACAAGGTGGAAGGTGCGGCAGCCACTGCCGCTGCCGATAAAGAGGTCATCAGGTGAGGAGATTTCTCGGTCAAGACACCGTGGGCCTCGGTCTTCTGAGCATGCAGGGACTCCTCCCAACAATGAGACTTCAGTCTCGCTGAGCTGTTGCGGAGGGTCTGGCGAGTGAACTGCTTGCAGACTGGGCAGGCCTGAACATTGTGGTCCTTGCCCAAGCAAAAGAGGCACTCGCGGTGCTTGTCTGAGAGAGCGACCTTCCTTCCACAGGAGACGCAGCTCTTAAACAGCGCCGACATAGAATACCAGCAGAAGAAGAGAAGGGGGGGAAGGGGGGTTCAAGTTGACAGAACCAGTCCAGAATCGTAGTCAGCCAAAAAACCAGGTCAGAACCAGAAGCCAAAAACACCAAGCCAAAATTTTAAGCCGAAAACCGAAATCCAAAACCGTAGTCAAAAAGCCAAGATTAAAGCCGAAGAAGCCACAAGCTATCGAAGAACCTTCTGTTCGCAACGGCGGACAAGAAAGAACTGAGGAGTGACCGTTGCTTGGCGGGCTGAGCATGCGCAGTACCAGTATGGAGGAGGGGTTCCTGCCAAGCTATTGAGCTCTAGAATCTTCCGAACGCTACCACGCAGGCGCAAAAGCTCCTAATGTATGAGGCACAGAGACCACGAAGAAGAAGGAGTTTTTAGTCCAGAGCACCTGAAGGGCACCAAGTTGCTTCCTATTTTAGAACTATGCTGATTGCTAGGTAGATGCAAGTCAGAAATGAAATAGACAATTTTTTCTAGTACTGTATCTCTGTGAAACTTTCAAAGATAATACCTTTGCCTCTGCACAAGGTCTGTCTATTATTACTGTATTCTTGATGTAGCAACAAGACTTCCAATTTTAGCAGAATCTAGTCCTCACAAATAAGACAGAAAGGAAGATTTTGTTAAAATTGAATTATGTCTGATACCCTGAGCCCACATACTCTTCTTGAAATCTTCTTGAAATCTCATTTTATTACTGAAACTTCATAGCTGAGTATTCAGTTTTACTCCTTCCTTAATACACATGCCAAGTGATTGCTAGAAAAGAGCAAACAAAGGATTTTTTTTTTCACACAAATCTTTCCTGGATCTTCATCTCATTGTGTTTCTAGCTACGGGCAGAGCTTTCAGGATCACAGCCACTCAAAGTAAAGTGTTAAAATCCTTAAATGAAATATAACCATAGTTGCAATCAAAGGCAAACAAAAATTTTGCAATGGGAAACAACACTATTGCAATACACACACACACGTTATTTTAGGTATCAGTTTAAGAAACATTCAACATCCTTACATCTTCACTAAGGCACCAGGAACCATGGAAGTTTAAGTAAAGTTGTCCACCTTAACCTCTGTGCTATATAAGCAGTGAAAACATTCTACAGTTTTCAGTTTATGCTTAAAACTCCACTGCCCTTGATATTCCAAAATGTCTTCTTTAATAGAGGGGGGAACCCAGAACCATAACAGTGAATGACATCTCAATGTTTAATGTTATTTATAGCTCTGAGCTATTAATACAAACAAAGAAGTTCTCACATAGTTTATACATTACAATGCATAATCCAGTGCCTTATGAATCACAAAAACAACATAATTATTCACATTCACCTTTGCTCCATTTATTAATTCTAAGTAATTTAACATTTATTCTTAAACAAATCCACTCTGTAGAACAATAATTTTAAGTATGCTTACACGTAGATTCAGGACTTTCCTTCTTTGTCTCATTCATTTGTGGCTTACCCTACCTCCAGTGCTCATTTTTCTGTTTTGTGCATCTCTAGCTGCATCCACCAACCTTGTTGTCCTTGAAGCAAATACAGCATGTCACCAACTTAAGCCATTCTGTCTAATCAAAATGACAGCATACAAAGGCCTAGATCCAGTTGTTAGCCATGAAGGAAAGTAAAACCAATACCATGTAAATGTTAACCAAGCAAGTTCCCATTAGCTCAGTATATCAACACTAGTTGCAATTAAAAATTGGATTTAGGTCAAAGAAAGATCAGCATGTCATTGGTCCATCATGTCGTATGTTTTAGTATCCTGCAGGAGAGGATCACAGTGAGAATGGTGAACAGTGATAACAGGGAGAATGGTGAACACATGGAAGCAAATTTGTTGGCAAGTAACATATGAGACTGGTGTGGTCATGACAGGAGCTAAAATTCTGAAACTTCAGTGTGTTTTGGTGCTTTAAGTCAACATGTCTCATGAACTGAAGGCTTTTTAATCATAGAATTTCCACCAAATTACATAAGCCCTGTTAGTGGGGATGGAGGGAATAATTAATTTCACCATGGCTGTATAATTATGTGATTTAACGTATTGGAAATGTTTTATGTTTTCCCAATGTTTCTATCAACTACACAAGTTAAGCCATTTTTTTTAGGGATGGGATGAATCCAGAATTTTCCAATCCAAATCCCTGGAAGGTTCTGGGAATCCACAAATCTCATGAATCTTGAATCTTTTGAATCCTTTTTTAAAAAAGAGTTTAACAAGCAAAGGAAAGAAGGATCACCTTGGGCAAGACACACTCTCCGAGTCTTTGCAAAAGCCTAGGCAAAGGCAAACCTCCCTCTGAAGAAATCTGGCTAAGACAGTTGTCGTAGTTTTGCCTCAGGATCTCCCCAGATTGAAAATGACATGAAGGTCCTTTCTACACAGGCAGGAAAATGTGGATTAGTCCCACATTTTCCTGCCCGTGTAAACAGGGCCACATACTAGAGTACAGAGATAATCCAGGTCAAAACTGGCTTTTCTTTGCATAGCTCCTTCTAGCATGGTGAGGTTTGTAGTTTGATGATGCACTAGTACACTTTTGGCAGAGAAGGTTGTGACATCTTGTGAAACTCCAAACCCCAGAATTGTGTCTGAAAGAGGTTTGCAAGGGAGCTATGCAAAGGAATATTTCAGCTGTCCTTGAAATCTCAAGCCTGTCGCTTCTAATCAAGTACTGAACTTAAATCTTAAATGTTCAATTTAAATATCTTAGAACACAAGCCCAGATGTAATCTCTGAAAATTGTTAGCAAAGGCCATTATTATTCCAAGGGAAAAACTCACCATCTCCCCTTGTACATCTGGTCTCCCGGGTTTTCAGGCGTCCCGGTCTCCAACGTTCTATTTGGTTGGCGGATTCGAAAGATTCAGTTTGCCTATTTTGGCACAGGGATCCGGATTCGGGAGTCTCAAATCCTTACCCAGGATTCGAGGATTCGGTTGGCCCATCCTTAATTTTTTTAACATGGCAACCCCCTTATTACTTTTCTTCATCATCTACTCAGTTAGTACACTGATTCAAACGGTGTATTAATTTCTCAAGTAACAGAATGCCCCTTATCAAACTGAAGGTTGTTAACTGCAAATATTCTGAATGGATTTTATCCCTTTGTAGATGAAATACTGAAATATTTCCTGGGTGCTGCACGAGCACAATGAAAGAGGAATACAAGCCAAGTGAATAGCTGGAATCAATTAAACAAAAAGTTTTGTGATAGGCATCTGTTTCACCCCTATGAATTTCAGGAATTGTTGTCAAGAAACATTTTCTTTTAACAGAAAAGCTTGCTGACTCCTAGCAGTACATAATTAATAATAACTAGTGCCCTGCTGCCTACTCACATTTTCCTAAGCACCTGTGGAAGCTTTTCTGCACTTCAGAAACATCATGCTAACAATATATGTTGGAAGGAAGGATTTATTTCTAAATAGGAGAAATAGATAAGAGCAAGTTGCTTACCTGTAACTGTGGTTCTTTGAGTGGTCATCTGTGCCCTCACACACTAGGAGCTTTCGCACATGCGTGGTAGTGTTCGGAAGATTCTAGAGCTTAGCAGCTTGGCGGGAACCCCTCCTCCATGCCCGTACTGAGCATGCTCAGCCCGCCAAGCCAACGGTCTTTCCTCAGTTCTAGAGTCTGCCAATAAGGGACCTGAAAGAGGGGATGGCTGGGCGGGTGTTTATGAGGGCACAGATGACCACTCGAAGAACCACAGTTACAGGTAAGCAACCTGTTCTTCTTCTTCATGGTCTCTGTGCCTCACACACTAGGAGATTTTGTAGCTTACCAGTTGGACGGTGGGTCAGGTCCTAGAGAACGGAAGATAACACTGCACGTCCAAAATGGGCATCTCTTCGGGACCGACAGTCCATTCTGTAGTGGTACACAAAGGTGGAAGGTTGAGACCAGATCGCCACACGGCACAGTTCTTGCAGGTCCACTCCTCGAAGGAGAGCTGCTGAGGAAGCCACGGCTCTGATGGAATGAGCCCGAATCAAGGCTGGTGGAAGTTGCTTAGCCAGTTCATACACCAGCAGAATGGTCTGGGCCACCCATTTGGCGAAGCTCTGGGTGGACACCTTATGGCCTCTTCGATGCCCACTGTAGCACATTAACAGGTGGGGTGTCTGGCGGAAGGGTGCAGTTTGGTGTGTATAGAATGCCAGGGCCCAACGAACATCAAGGGAGTGAAGGGAGCGCTCCAGAGGTGTAGTCGGGTCCGGGTAAAAAGCAGGCAAGATGATGTCCTGGCTAAGGTGGAAGTCTGATACCACCTTGGGCAGGAAAGAAATGTCTGGGCGAAGGACTACCTTGTCTCTATGAAAGACAAGGAAAGGCTCATCCGATC